>PXOB01000207.1:0-55495 GCA_003012115.1 Trichothecium sympodiale
GCCAGCGAGATGCTCGACACCATCTCCCCCCAGTTCCTTGCCGACTGCATCTCCGTGGGCGCCATTGGCGCCCGCACGACCGAGTCTCAGCTGCACCGTGAGCTGGCCTCTGGCCTCTCTTTCCCCGTCGGCTTCAAGAACGGTACGGATGGAAACCTTGGCGTCGCCATCGACGCCATCGGCGCGGCCGCTTCCAGGCATCACTTCATGGGTGTCACAAAGCAGGGTCTCGCCGCCATCACCCGCACCAAGGGTAACGAGCATGGCTTCGTGATCCTGCGTGGAGGCAGCAGAGGCCCCAACTTCGACAAAGAGAGCGTACAGGCTGCCAAGAAGACCCTCATAGAGAAGAAGCAGAAGCAGGCAATCATGGTTGACTGCTCGCATGGTAAGTACCCAATGAAACTCCAACTCTGCTTCTGCCTTGTCCCGGTGCTCACCAATATCTAGGCAACTCTCAGAAGAACCACGAAAACCAGCCCAAGGTGGCCAAGGTCGTTGGTGATCAGCTCCGTGAGGGCGAGAGGTCCATCATCGGTGTCATGATTGAATCCAACATTAATGCAGGCAGCCAAAAGGTTCCTCCCGAGGGCCCCTCGGGCCTAAAGAAGGGCATCAGCATTACTGATGCTTGCATTGACTGGGAGAGCACTGTGGCGGTCCTGGAGGACCTCGCAGATGCTGTCCGCGCTCGTCGTGTTGTCGTCGGCAGTCGTCACGGCACTCCTCAGCTTGGCCCTACTCTGCTCGAAGAGGACTAACCAAGCATTGTGGACAAGAGCCCGTGATGATTTGTACTGTGGGTACCGCTATTCAATAAATATTCGAGTGATTTATAGGTTTTTTTTTTCGGGTGGCATGGGATCCAGAATAGGAGGCATTCTAGGCGTTTAAAATTTTCACGATGTTGATAAATCGTTTCCATTGCCTTTACTTGGACACTTGCTAGATTCAAAGCATTGGGCACACGCCTCCCTGGTTTCGGCTCCCATGATTGTACAATGCATGCTCAAATCACCGTAAAAGACGGGCTCAGGGCCAAACTCATCATCATCATGATCGTCATTATTGTCATCATCTAGCTCCGACAGGCGCATAATTCAGGTTCTCCCGACTAAAGGTATTCCTCGCCGCTCTCCACTCCATGATCCTCTTGAAGATGGCATAGCCAAGAAGACCGACTGTGCCCACGATGAACCCCCAGACGATGATCTTGTCCTTGTTGCTATCGCGCTTGAAGCACTGGGTCGTCACGTCGTCCTCCTCGGCGCCCTCGCAGAAGTCGATCCCCTGGCTCAGGCAGAAAGCCTTTGTGCACTCGGAGCACGAGGCAGATGCCGTCCGTCGGTCTTCGGAGATGTCGATGCCTGGGCCAAAGAAGAGGAAGGCCCGTTTGAGGGAAGAACCGGTCTCGGACGATTGGCTCTCTGGGCCCAGGGGGATGATTGTGCTGTTCTTGAAGCATGTGCATTTGCAGAACGTCGGCGCAGCTATGAATGGCTTGGTTAGCCGCGTTGCCGCTAGGAATTCCTCGAGATTTTTTCTTTGATGCTTACCGGCTGACGCAAAGGCCACCAGGGCCATGAATAGGAGCGATAAAAATGCTATTCGCGCCATTGCAATTGTGGTTGAGCTTCCAAGGTGTTTTGTCTTGCTTTGAATTAGAGCCGTCTTATCGGTGATGATGTTCCCACTGCGACCGAATGGGTGGTAGGAGATGTGGCTCGTGCTGGTGGGTGCTGGTTACTGGTCAGCCACAATCGATGCCCCCCCCCCCCCCCACTGCGTTTCCTGCAGCCGTTGATTGGGCCTCTACGTCCATTACAGACAGAAAAAGTTCCCATAGCGCGGGACAAGCAGCCAAGGTTCGCTCAACTTGGAGGACAAAAGTTTGGCAGCAATCCAGCCATAATGAGCCGAATATCCAGAGCGCGGCGGCTGCAGTGCCTGTCGCCCTCGTCCATCCCCTCGGCGACCTCGACCCGGGCCCCCTTCATCGCAGCCCGCGGCATCTCGACAACGGTCCCGACGCAGAGCAGCAGCAGCAGCAGCAAGAACACGGAATGGATTCGAGGGAAGCTCTGGAAGGGCAAGGCTCCCGGCCCCGAGGATCCCTACACGCAGCGCATGGAGGAGGTTGAGGAGACATCAAACCTGCCCGACGAGGCCCGCGAGGTCGTTCAGCGCTCCGCGGCGACCCCCCAGCAGCTGGAGGACTCGCGGCTCGTCCTCCCACCTCACCGGACAGAGGCCGCTACCGAGAAGGCCATCCAGGCCGACGACCCTTCGTACACGCCGGCGCTGAGCATCGACGAG
Organism: Trichothecium sympodiale; assembly: GCA_003012115.1. Taxonomy (NCBI): domain Eukaryota; kingdom Fungi; phylum Ascomycota; class Sordariomycetes; order Hypocreales; genus Trichothecium; species Trichothecium sympodiale. Next base: position 2,317 of record PXOB01000207.1, read on the forward strand.
CTGGAGGAGATTGCGCCCGTGAGGTCGTGGTGGGATCAGCCCGGTCACTGGGGCGAGGAGAGCCAGTTCAAGGGCTTCGGCAGCCCCGCCAAGGCGCAAGAGAAGGAGCTGATCGAGGTGTCTCTGAGGAGGGCATTCGTCGAGGTGTTGGCTCTGCAGCAGTCTGGCAAGTTCTCCGAGTGGGTGGTCAGGAAATGGGCCGACGGCGGCCGGGCAGCGCTGGATTCCACTCTTTCGGCCCAGATCACCGTCACAGACGGCAAGGCTTCGTTGCAGGGTGACGGCTCTGCCATTGTGAGCCATCTGTCCGCAGAAGACTCCGACCCCGTCGCCGCCGAGGCCATCACGATTCAGGAGGCAAGGGAGATGATCAAGAGCTGGGATAACTCGTGGAAGGACGCTCCCTTGGATCAAGACGTCAAGTTTGCCGTAAGACTTTGGCCCGGCAGCCAACTCTATTTAACCCCCATCGAGGTCTAGCTAACTAACGATGCTTTTATCCCAGATGCGCAAACGTCTTTACCAGCTGACCGGCAACCTCATCCCCGACTCCAAGCTGGCGGCCGCCCAGACCGTCAAGCACCTCCAGACCTTGGCCACGGTGCCCCCGAAGAAGCCCAAGCTGGCGGAGCTCCTGGCCGGCATGAGCGAGCTCGGGCAGCTCCCCAACGTCCGCCTCCACCAGAGAAAGATCACCTCCATCGACAGGGAGACCGAGGTCGGCCGGTGGAAGGTCATCAAGGAGGAGCTGGAGAAGCGCGGCTTGCCTGTTTCTGGGCGGGACGACACCCCTGGAGCAAGAGAGAAGCAGTGGATGAAGGGCTGGAAATAAATAAATAAATGTATATGAACTGATGATGCAACCAAAATGAGGCTGTATTATATCAGGTGTAAAAAACCATGTACAGTGTACAATACGAAACAAGAAGATTATGAGACTCAAAACGTCAATGTACACCACAGGCACCCTGCGTCATTCAATGAGAGGAACAAGTAAAGAATGCCAGCAAAGCGGCCGTGGCCTTGCAAGATTTGACGAACCAGAAGCTGATCGAACTGCAGGGGCAAGCATTGAGACTAGGCTATTACAAACTGTTATTGTCTGTCTTCTTTTAAATAAAAGAAAGAAAAAGAAAGAAAAGAAACTGGAAATTAGTACAGAGTATTGATTGACATCTTATTATATCATAAGCGCCCGGTGAGACTATTATAAAGTCATGTTGCACAGTCACATTCGTGCTTTTTCACTCTCCGAATATCTTCTCCAGGTACTGTAGCCAGTTCTCCCCCAATACTTTCTTGATTTTGCCTTCCCCCCAACCTTTTCTGGCCATGGCCTTGACGAGCTCTCGGCGATGGGCGAGGTTGCCCAGCGGCTTGACTACCTTCTGGCTACCCCACGGGGTAAGCTGGCGGGCGTAGCCCTTGTCTTTGTTGCACCAGGCCATGAAGTCGCTCGGCCGGCCATGGCCCTCGCTGGCGTCCGAGCCGACGCCGACCAGGTCCTCGCCGACGAGGCCAATGACATAATCCAGGGCGTCGACGTAGTCGTCAACGGTGCTGTCGTTGCCCTTTTCCATGTGAGGCCCAAACTGGCTCAGGCCGACGAAGCCGCCTTTGGATCCCAGGAGCTTGATCAAGTCGTCGCTCTTGTTCCGGGGATGCTCCTTCAGCCCGGCGGGCAGGACGTGGGAGAAGCACGGCGGCTTGCCCTCGGGCGCGTACTTGATGACGTCCTCGGTCGTCTGGGGCCCGACGTGGCTCAGGTCGCAGACGATGCCCAGCCGGGCCATCTCGTCGACGACCTGGCGGCCGAAGCCCGTGAGTCCCGAGTCCCTCGGCTCCGTGTACCCCGCGCCGCTGTAGTTTTGCGTGTTGTACGTGAGCTGCATCTTGCGGACGCCCAGGTCGCGGAAGACGCCGAGGTAGCCCAGCTGGTCCTCGATGCCCGCCGTGTTCTGCCAGCTCAGGAGGACGGCGGTCCGGCCGGACTGCTTGGCCCGGCGGACGTCGGCGGCCGAGTGGGCTTGCACGATGAGGTCGGCGTGCTCGTCGAACCACTGCTTCCACTGGATCACGTTGGCGAGGCTGCCGCGCAGTCCTTCCCACAGGCCGCAGGTGCACGAGACGCCGGTTATGCCGCCCGCCCGCCACGCCTCGAATATCTCGCGGGAGAAGTTGCAGATGTTGAGACCGTCGAAGTGAATCGACGACTCGTAGATGGCCAAAGACTCCTCCTCTGACACCATTGTGTGAGTAGCTTCTTTTCGGGGGGGTTGTTTTGTATTTTCTTTTTTCCTTTTTTTTTTTCTGGTCCTTGGTTTCTGCAATATTATTGAGATGAGAAAGATGATACTAGTACTGACTCCTATTACCAATCACTGCTCAAGTTCAAAAAAAGGTCAAAAGGCCAAAGGGCAGGCACGATATAAGACGTGATGTCGCGTTCTTGCCCGCCCATCCGATCTCCGGTTACCGGGCATAACCCCGCTGGTAGGCATTCTCCCCCGATGCGACGACCCTATCTATTTCCCAACACAATCGGATGTGGCCCGACGACGTACATACATATAGAGGCCGTCGCGTCGCACTCTTCTCCGCGTCGGGCGACATCCGGTCATCTAGGCGTCCCTGATGGGAGGGGGGGTGAGGTTGAGGAATGTTATCTATTGGGCGGGCGCAAGCACTAGTGCTATTGCGCCATCACTGCTCTCGCGCACGAGTTGTATTAAGCGAAATAGATAGTTTGGTATCCTCAGGTTGAGATGGTCAAACTATCAGAAAAAAATGATTGCATATAAGGATCAAAGTAGAAGCAAAATAGAATCATGTTCAGAGGCCAAGGTCTTGTGCTTGCGCTTGTGCTACATGACTGCTGCTGCTGCTGCTGTTGCTAACGAGCAATAGTTTCATCTTCTTGTTGCAACCTTTTCTTTTCATTCTCCTTCAAATCATGGACATCTCGCCAACTTCAGGTCACCGTCTAAGTGACACAAGATCTGCCTCGAAAGACGACCCTGACGTGGTTGAGAGGGCCGCCAGCGATGGCAGTCCTTCGAATGAGCGTCGACCACTTCGTCGACGCATACTCACAGTCCTCTGGGATAGTTTCGACAAGTCGCCCACGGAGCGAAAACTGATTGCCAAGATCGACTGGTGGATTCTGACATACTGCTGCGTTGCCTATTTCGTCAAGTATCTTGACCAGACTAATGCAAGTTCAATATATTACCCTACCTGGCTGGAGAGGAGAGAGTTCGTTCGCTCTGCTTTTTACGCGTATATTAAGAGGTTATTATTTTTTTCTTTTTTTGGCTAATGTTAATATGTATTATTCTTTTTAGGTCACCAATGCCTACGTCTCTGGTATGAAGGAGGATCTGAACATGGCGGGAAATGACCTCAACTACCTCCAGACGTTCTGGACCGTCGGCTACATCGTGGGCCAGCTACCTTCGCAAATCATCATCACCAAGATCCGGCCTTCGATATGGCTGCCCACGGCGGAGCTCATCTGGAGCTTCATCGTCATCGGCATGGCTGGCGTGAAAAACGTCAAGACGCTCTGCGGCCTGCGGTTCGTCGTTGGCCTTCTCGAGGCCTCGGCTTACCCTGGCATCATGACGCTGCTTGGGAGCTGGTACACCCCTTCGGAATTGGGTAAACGAGCATGCATCTTTCAGGCATCCTCGAGTGCTGCGCAAATGTTTTCAGGGTAAAGAAAAAAATTCTGTGATTCCCTCTGTTTCTTGCAACGTTTTGTTTACTCCCGTTACTTGGGGCTAACAAAAGATTGGGATTTTAGATACCTTCAAGCTGCACTCTATGCAGGCATGGACGGCCGGGCTGGCCTAAGAGCGTGGCAGTGGCTATTTGTGTTTGATGGTACGTTGAAATAGCCCAACTAACCAACACCCTGCAACGACGCAAAGTTCCCAGTGGTACATACATATATATACTCATACGTTGTTGGCCTTGGCTTAGGTATAATTGGCATTCCCGTCTGCCTCTACGGGTACTGGGCCATTCCAGACTCCCCCGCCTCTTCGAAAGCTCGGTGGCTCAAGCCTCAGGACCTGGAGCTCGCCAGGGGACGGATGGAGGAGCACGGCAGAGCCCCGATGAAGAAGCTGACCTGGAAGATAACCCGCCGGATCCTGACGACCTGGCCCGTCTACATGTTTTGCGCCGTATTCATCGCCCACGTGCTGGGCATCAGGATATACTCGTACTTCAACCTGTGGCTAAAGGACACGGGCCGCTGGAGCACCGAGGAGATCAACATCATCCCCAGCGCCGGCTACGGGCTCCAGATCCTCTTCACCCTCAGCTACGCCTGGACGTCGGACGCGATCCAGTCGAGGTGGCCGCTCATCATCTTTGCCTGCCTCGTCTCCATCATCGGCACCGCCATTCTGTCGGCCTGGCCCGAGCGGAACTTGGCGGCCATGATGACGGGCTGGCTGCTGACCTTTTGCGAGACCGGGGCGGGCGCCCTCATCATCACTTGGATCAACGAGATCCTCACCCACTCCGCCGAGCACCGCGCCATAGTCATTGGCGTCGTCGAGACGGCAGCCTTCACCTTCCAGGCGTGGGTGCCGCTCTTCATCTACAACACTGGGGATGCGCCGCACTTCCCCATCGGTTATGAGATGGCTACCATGTTCTTTGCCCTGGAGATTGTTCTCACCCTGGCCATCTTGTATCTCTCTAGGAAATTCCCTTTAAAGTGATCCATTCAAGGAGAGCGCTTGACACATCAATGAATAGTAATAACCAGCCGGACCCCCGATGCCTTTGCGGATATCGCCAGCAGTGTGGTGATCCATCGGCGTTATGAGAGGAGGGGATTTCTTCATGTCCTAGATCTGCTTGCGCTCATGTACTGCTTCCGATTTTACGGTGTTCCCTCACAAGAAGAAATATACATCTTTTATGCTCATTGAGATCCCAGTGTACTGGTCGATGACCGCGCGTCTGGCACACACACAGATGCCAACGCCTGGCCTCTCACATGTTCAACTCTCACGGGAGACGAGCGGGGTATTAGTAGTATTGGAAGTTACCGTGAGAAAGGGGCCTAATTCCCCTTTGCCCAAACTCTGGCCTCAGAAGGTATCTACAATCCAAGTCCGGAAATTTTAGTAAATAGGAATAGGAAAGATACCTCAAGAGACGGTAAAATTGTAGTAATAAAGACCGTAAAAAGGCGATTCGACGCAGTATGCGTAAAGTCATAAAGGCCCATGGGGTCTTCTTGTAACACAACCCGAGGCTTCAGCCTCGCGATGCACAATCGAGCCACTTAAAAGGTAAGATATCAACTCCGTACTGTCAAGATATGTACCTCCTACCCTTGCGATGTCCGTACCGCTTATTGGCCACTACCCCTGTAAAGCATTCTCCACTGTGAAACCCTAAGGCCTTGGATCGTAGTCTATTCATGATCCACTTGCATGGATGGTTCTGCCCTCGATGTCGCGTTAGCAATCTCCATGAGAGATCTTCTCTGGGCATTTGCAACACGACGCGATGAAAGCCGAGTAATAGCCACGCGAATCAAATGAATGATCCTCAAATCAGCATTGGTGAACCAGCAGGACGGTGAAGGAGATGTAGGGAACATGGTAGTACCGACCCAATCTCACGTGAGAAGGGGCCCTGTGTACGGAGTAATCGACCGATGGCAATAGATCCCGATTCAGTTGGCTGAATTACTTGTATAATGTACTCCGTAGCTGAAAACTGACTGTGTGGGCCGTCTGGTGATGGTGCGTGTGGGAGGAGAGAATGTGAAAAATTACCAGTCGGACAGTGTGTCTCTGAGTGCCGAGCACTATGATGATATGACTTGTGTCCTAAGATGTTAGCGTCGAACAGTCCACCCTAGACAATGCCCGATATTTGCAACGACCAACCCAGGAGCTGACGATTTATTTCCAGGAGGCTTGGCAACTCGTGTTCCTGACAAGTGGTGTCGGCGGTGTAGGTGATTGAAGAAACTGACCGTATCGCGGTGAGCAACAGCTTATGGAGTCATGTACGGAGTACAACCCGTTGCTTGCAGAAAACTCGCACAGTGTTCGCGCAACCGTTTACTGTCCAGAATGTGTGTGGCTTTCTAAAGGATTGGTCGAGAAAGCGATGTGCGCGGCAAAATAGCTGCAAGAGCATGCAGCTTTAGTGCAACATGTGCCATGCACTAAAAGGCTAAGGGGAGCCTGAACGACGTCATGCAACTCGCTTTTTGGTACCAAACACTACAGTACCTCTGCTCCAAAGAGGGAAGGCACAACCCAAATGGCGATTGATGAGGTCCAGTAAGAGTAGGGATTTGTTGCCTATCCAATGATTTTTTACAGCCTATCCAACGACAGGGGTCGGTGGCGCTAAGGGGAATGTCACTACTAAAATAAGGACCTATCCTTTTACACACCCGCTAGCGTCCGGTTATATACCCGCTAGATAGAAAAGGGAAAGATTTTCGCCTTAAGTCTTTAGTAAAAAGTTTTAATTAAATATTACCTTTTTAAAAAGTTAATTAAAATAATATACCTTTTTAAGTATTATAAAATAACCCTTAAAATAATACTATTATTATTATTATTATAAAAGATTTACTTTAATATTTATTTAACTATTTTAATAAAGCTTATTAAAGCTTTTTTTAAATATAAAGAAACCTTAGGTTTATAATCTCGAAGGGATATACCTTTAAGAAATATAGCTATATTTCTCGCATTAATATATATTATTAATATTATAGTAAACTTTAAAACTATTTAACTAAAGGTATTATTAAAAGCTTTTTTTAAAAAAAAATAAGATATAGCTTTAAAATTCATATCGAGAGGTAGGTAAAAATAATAATTTATATTTTTATACTTTAAGACTATAATTATATTTATAAACTTATTTTTAAATTTATTATTTATTTAATTTTTTATTAAGCTTTAAAATAGATTTTTAATTATAATAAGCTAAAAGATTTTATTAAATAATAAATTAATATTAAATCTTTTATTATTATTTAAATTATTTATTAAATAAAATATAAAAACCTTAATTTATTTATTATAAAATATAATATTCTTTACCTTTAAAAAGAAATTAAAATATTAATATATAAATTATATATAAATATATAAGCTTTTTTAAAGCTATTAAAAGAAAATAATTAAATAACTTATATAATATACCTTAAGTTATTATATTACCTAAGGTTATATAATAGACTTATTAGGAATACTTTAAGAATTCTCTATAAGTAATTATATTTAAAAGAAAACTTAAGTTTTAATTACTATATAAATAGAAACTTACTTTCTTATACTTATTTAATTTATTATACTTTTTATATATTATAATTCTAAAGCTTTTATTAAATAAATTATTTAAAATAAGATAGTAAAAATAAGATAAAATATTAATATAATAATAAGATTTTTAAAAAATATTAAAATATAATTTTTAAATTAAATTTAAGTAAAACCTTACTAAATTAAGAAAAACCTTTAAAATAAATTAAAAATAAACTTTAAAAAAATATTATAATAAAAACTTTAATTATTAAAAAAAGCTTTTTTAATAAATAGAGAATAAATAAATAAAATAATTAATATTATATAATTTAAAAAAATAAAAAAGTAAAAAGCTTTTATAATAAAATTATAAAAGCTTTAGTAATTTTAATAATAAAAAACTAAACTATATTAAGACTTAATAATATAATTTTTTAAATTTAAAATTATATTATTAATATATAAATAATAACCTTAAGATTTTTTAAATAATAATAATAATAATAATAAGATTAAAATTAAAAATATATTAAAATTTATATTATTAATTAATTATTAAAAATATAAAGAATAATTAAGTAATTTATAATATATATTTAAAAAAGATTATAAATAATTTAAAAAGAAGTTGAAAAGATTTTCTTAGCTTTAGATTATATAAAATATAAATACTATATAAAATAAAACTAATATTTTAAAATTCTCTTTTTAAATATAAAGTAATAAAAAAAATAATTAAAGCTTTTTTAAAAAATAAACTTTAATTTTTTTAAAAAATATAAATAATTAATAATATATAATTATTAAATAATTAAATAATATATATTAATATAAAAGTTAATTTCTAAAAGAATTCTATAATTACTTTAACTTTTTAAAGAAATATTTTTATTTATTCTTTAAAAATAAATATATTTTTTAATTTTATATTAAATTATAAAATAATTTTTAATAATATATATTTTTATATATATTTTTATTATTAAAAATAAAAATAGAAATAATAGAAATAATTAAAAGGTTTTAAGAATCTATAAGGGTTAATAAAAAAAAATATTTATTAAAATATTAAATTATTTATTATAAAAAAATAAAAATTAAGTAATTTCTAATTAATACTAATATTATATTAAAATTAAAATAAATAATAAAAAGAAAAAAATTATATTTTTAAAAACTTTTTAAGAAAAGATAATAAATTTATTAAATATTATTATTATTAAAGTTATTTTTACTTAAAGAATAAATATTTATAAATATTAAAAATATAATAAATTTCTATAAAAATAAAAAAAAAGAAAAGGTTAAAATAAAAAACCTTTTTTTAATTTCTATATTTAAAATATCTTTTAAGATTTATATTAAAGCTAGGGTTTTTTAAAAAAGAAAGTCTTAAAAAGTTATTATTAATTTAAATAATAATATAAAAATTAATTTTATTAATATTAAATTTATAAAAAAGAATAAATTAAAGAAAAGTAATATTTTAATATTTATTTTTATAAATATTAATTAAAGTAATTTATAAATTTAAAGAATTTAAGAAATCTTATTTAGAATTATTAATTTAAGAAATATAATTAAAAAATTTATATAATTATATATTAATATATACTATAATAATTTTAAGATAATTAACTTTATTTTTTTATTAATAATTATAATAAAAAATTATTAAATTTATTTTAATATAATTAAAAAAAATAATTCGAAATTAATCAAAATATAATTTAATTATATAAACTATAAAATATATTTAAAAAAATATTAAAATTAAATATATATTTATATTATAATTATACCTTAAGAACCTATATTAGTTTTTAATAAAGAAAAAGATAAAAGTATATTAAAAAGAATTTTTAATAAGCTTAATAAATTTAGAAAATATATTTAATATAAATAATATTATAATAATTTTATATTATAAAGCTATAGATTATATAATTAATATTAAAAAAAGTAAAAGCTTATTTTATAAATTTATTTATTTATTATTATTTATTAAATTATATATTTTAAGAAAATATATTAATAATAATTTAAGATTAAGCTAAATTAAAGAATCTAAAAGCTTAATTATAGTTTTTATTTTATTTATATTTAAGAAAAATAAAATTTTCTAATTATATATTAATTATAAAAGATTAAATAAAGTAATAATTAAAAATTATTACTTTTTATTTTTTATTTTAAAAATTATAAATTAAATAATAAATATTAAATACTTTATAAAAATAAATATAAAAAATACTTACTATAGGATCTATATTAAAGAAAGAAATAAATAGAAAATTATTTTTTATATATAATATAGCTATTTTAAATATATAATTATATTTTTTAAATTTATTAATATATTTATAATTTTTTAAAATTATATTAATTAAATATTAAATAACTTTATAAATATAATCTATATTATATATATATTTTAATAATATTTTAATTCTCTTTAAGATTAGAAGATTTTATATAAAATATATTTAATAAACTTTTAAATACTTAAAGATAGCTTAGCTATATATTAAGCTTTTAAAGTATAGTTTTTATAAAGATTAAATTAAATTTTTTAAATTTATTATTTTAATAAGAAATATTAAAATAAACTTTATAAAAATAAAGATAGTCTTTAAATAAAGAGAATTAATTATTTATTATAAGATTTAAATATTTTTAAGATTTTATAACTTTATTATTAATTTATTATTAATTATTTTAAAATAATTTAATTTTTATATAAATTTATAAAAAAAATTATAAATAAGAAAAAATTAAATAATATAATTTTAAATTAAAAAAAATAAATAATATTTTATATATTAATAAAAGTTTTTTAAAAAGCTTTTTTATTAATATATTATAACCTTTAAGCTTTAATTTAAATAAAAATATATTCCTTTAAGCTTTAATTTAAATAAAAATAAATATATTTAATTATATTATAATAAGTATTTTATTCTAATTAAATAAAGAAAAATAAGATTTAATAGGCTTTTAATTAAAAGGATTTAAAAAAATTAAATTAAATTATAAAATATTAAATTAAAAAATAATAATTATTATAAAATTATTTAAATATTAAAAATATTATATTAAAAATATTAAATTAAAAATATTAAAAAATTAATAAAAGTCTTAATAAATTATAAAAACTTATAAAGTCTTATAAATTAATAAAAATTAAATAAAAGATAAATAAAGTAATATATATATTTTATTTTTTATAATTTTATAATTAAATATAAGCTTAAGAAAAATAATTTAATAAATAGATTTTTAAAAAAGCTAGACTATAGTAGAAGAAAATATATAATAAATAAATTAATATTTTTAAAATTATATAACAAAATAAAAATATATTAAAATATAAATTAATATAATAAAATATTTTTATAAATATAATATATTTAAATTAATTTTTAGCTTAAATAAAATAAAATATTTTTAAAAAATTAAATATTTTTAACTTAAAAAAAAATAAGATTATAAAATAATTAAATCTTTAAAAAAACTTAAATTAAATAAAAAATATTATTAATTATAAATAATAAATCTTAATTTAGAAAATAAAATAAATTATATTAAAAAATTAATTTATATAAATTTATTAAATAAATTATTTATATAGCTTATTAAAAAAATATAATTAATAAATTATAAATTATAGAAATATATTAAAATAATAAAAAATAATAATAATAAAAATTAAATTAAAAATATTAAAAGTTTTACTAAATTTTTAAAAGAAATAATAATTTTAAAAAAAATATTAATTTATATAAAATTCTTATATATTTACTATAATAATTTATTAGCTAATTATTTTAAAGTAAAAAGAATATTAAATTTTTTTAAAAAGAAATTTTAATAAAAATAAATAAAAAGAATATTAATTAATATATAAAAAATTATTAAATTTATTAAAAATTATAATAAAAATAATAAGCTTTATAAAAAATTAAATTCTTTAAAAAGATTTAATAAATTTATAAAGGAATTAATTATAGATTTTATTATAAGATTATTAAAAATATATTTAAAAAAAAATAATATATTAATTATTATAAATAAATATATAAAATACTTTATATTTTTTATAATAAATATATAAAATAAAATAAAAGATTTTACTATATTATTTTATAATAAAATAGAATTTATTTATAAGATTTTAAAAAGAATTATCTTAAATTAAAGCTTAATATTTATAAGTAAATTTTAATTAAAAATATATTATATATTAAAAATTAAATAATAATTATTTATAATATTTTATTTTTAAATAAATAAATAAATAAAATAAATTAATTAAATATTAAAGTAATATTTAAAATATTTTATAAATAAAAATAAAATATTATAATTAAAGTTATTATATATACTATAATTTATATATAATAATATAAAAAATATAATAATTAAGATAAGCTTAAATAAAGTATTAATAAAATATAAATTAGATTTTTAATTATATATTAAAGATAATAATAATAAAAGAAAAATATTAAAAATATAAATAAGAATATAAAAACTATTTAAAATAAAGAAATATTTAGAAAATTATTTAAAAATTATAATATAAAAATAAATAAAATATTATAATTAAAAATATTAAATATTTAAATTTAAATAAAGAGATTTTATAAGTTTTTTAATAAAAAACTTAAAATTAAAAAAAAAATTAATTTTAAAATATATAAGATTATTTAAAGTCTTTTAGAAAATTAATTCCTAAATATAAATATATTACTTTATATTCTTAAAGAAATACTTATATATTTATAATATACTTTATATTAGCTTATTAAAACTTTAAAATAAAAAAAACTATTTAAATAAATTATTTTTTATATTTAATTTTAAAAAGAAAATTAAAATAATAAAAGTTAAGAAAATCTTTTATAAAAAGAATATTATTTTATAAAATAAATAAAATAATTATTAAAATATAATTAATAAATATTAAAAAAATATATAAGTAATATATAATAATTTATTTAAGAGTTTAAAAAAGTTTAAAAGAAAAAGTATAGTTAAAAAGATTATAAGAAATTAATATAAAAAGAAAATTATAAAAAATATAAAAAAAGAAATTAAATTATTTAAAATTAAAAACTAAAAGTAATAAAAAACTATTTTAAAAAAACATTAATAATAATTTATTATAATTATATAAAAATAATAAAAATATAATTATTAATTATTTAACTTATTTAATTAAAATATTTATTTTCTTTATTTTTTAATAGCTTTTTAATAATATTATAATTAAATAAGATATTAATAATATAATAAATAAAAAAACCTATAATAATATTTTAATTAATATATTAATTATTAAATAATTATAAGTAAAGTATTAGCTAGGTAATATTTTTTTTATATTAAATAATATTTTAAAAAATAAAAATTAAGAAAAAAAAAAGAAAAGAATATAAAGGAATATATATAGTATTAAAGGGGAAAATAATAATATTAATAAAATACTTAATAATATATTAAATAATTATAATAATATAATATTTTAAAGAGTTAAATATAATATTCTTATAATATATATTATTAATATATTAAGATTTTTTATAAAAGGTCTTTATTTTTTAAAACTTATTATAAAGAAATATAGCTATAATTATAAAAAGTTAATATATATTAAAAAAATTACTATTTTATACTTTTAAGATAAGAATAAAGCTAGCGCTTATATATTAAAAATAAAAAATAGCTATAATTCAAGTAATAAAAATATTAAGACTTTTATAATTATTTATTATTATAAAAATAAAAGAATTATAAGCCTTATTTTTAAATTAATAAAACTAATATACCTTAGCTATAAAGCTAATATATATTACTTAAAGGATTTTTTTAAATAAAATTAAATATAATAATTCTTAATAAAAGTATAAATTATTAATTAAAAATATAATATATATTATTAAATATTTTATATAAAATATTTAAATAAAAGCTAAAAGAAAATAATAAGCTTATTATAAAATACTATAAGAAGAAGTATAAATTTAAAAATATTATAAAAAATAAAATTTATAAAGAAAATAATAATAATAATATTTATAAGTAATTCTATAAAAGTAAGAATATCTATAAGAATATATATAAAGATAGGAATATATATAAAAATAAGAATTAAAAATACTATAAGAATAAGATTAAAGCCTTATAAAATTATAAAGAGAAAAAGAATAATAAAAGTAAATTATTCAATATTAAAAATAAAACCTTAAGAAATATATAATAAAAAAATTATAAAAGAATATTAAAATTAAAAAAGAATTAATATAAAGACTTTAAAGATTATTAAAAAGATTAAAAATACTTTATATATACTTAAGTATAATTATTTAATATTTAAATATAATAATATAAGAAAATTTATTAATAATAAAGTAAGAAAAAATGAAAGAAATAATTTATATTATTAAATATAATTAATAAAAAAGAAAAATTCTTTAATGTATTTAATAAATAAAAAGGAAGTATAGAAAAAGTAAAAGAAGTAATTAAAGTAATATAAGCTAATATATTAAAAGTAATATCTTTTTCTTTATTTAAATCTTAATTAAATAAAAAAGTAAAATAAATTTAAATAAGAATATTAATATTTTATAAGAATTACTTTCTATAAGAAGTAAAAAAGGGAATAAGATCTTTTTTTTTAATAAAGAATAATAAAAAAATTAGCTAAATTATTAAAAGCTTATTATTTAAAGTTTTTATATTCTAATAGTAATAGAAAAAATATAAGTATAAGAAGATTAGCCTTTATATATTTTTTCTTTTTCTTAAAGATATTATTATAATTATAATTAATTACTAGTAATTAAAAAAGAAAAGCTATTATAAAATTTTAAAAAATTAAATAAATTAATAATATAAATAGTAATAATTTAAAAAAAGATAAATAAATTTAAAAAATACTTATAAATAAATATAATACTATAAGGTATTTAATATTTATTTTAATAACTAATATAATAATATTATAAGCTATTAAGTAATAATATAAAAATATATTATAGAAAAAGAAAGGATAATTATAATATACTTTAAGTTATTATATTACTTAAAGTTATATAATAAACTTATTAAGAATACCTTAAGAATTCTTTACGAATAATTATACTTAAGAAAGAATCTAAGCTTTAATTACTATATAAATAGAAACTTACTTTCTTATACTTACTTAGCTAATTATACCTTTTATATATTATAGCTTATATTATTTTTAATTAAAAAAAAATAATATTTAATTTAAATATATTAATGTTACTTAAGCTAATATAACTTTTTTAAGTATTAAAGATTTATATTAATATATAGAAAAACTATTAATATATATTATTAATAAATAATACTTATAAAATTAATTACTTTAATATATTATTTTTCTAAGTAATAAATATAATAACTTTATATATAAAGTTTAATATAGCTTATAGATTTACTTTTTATAAAAACTATAATACTTTTATATAGTTTTATAAATAGCTTAGAAAAGCTATAGTTTAATTTAATATATTAAAACCTAAAGTTATTATAATTAATTTTAATAATACTTTTAAAAATACCTTTTTTTTTAAAAATACCTTTATTAATATATTTCTTATAATATAATAATAACTATATATATAATATATTATAAAAAATATTATATTATAAATTAAAAAGAAATAAATTTATTTACTTAAAGGCTTAAAGCTTATAAGTACTATAAAAGTTAATAAAATACTTATTATAAAAGTAGCTACTTTTAAAGATAATAATAATAATAAAAGTAATAATAAAAATAATAATAAATTATATAGTAAAAAAGTCCTTAAAGCTATTAAATATATAGTAATAATAATAATTAAGCTAATATAATAATAAAAAGCTACTTATTATAATAAGCCTTTTAAAGCTATAATTAATAAGCTTAAGTTTATATAGTATTATATAATATAAGTATTATTATAAAGAGAATATAATTATTATTAATAATAGCTTATTTTAACCTTTATATAATAGCTTAATATAATTATATACTTTAATAATATATATAACCTTATAAAGCTTTAATTTATAGCCTTTACTTTTATAACCTTATAAAATTTTAATATTATATTTTTATTATAAATTAAAAGTATTTATTATAAATTAAAAGTATTTATTATAAATTAAAAGTATTTATTATAAATTAAAAGTATTTATTATAAATTAAAAGAGTTTATTATAAATTAAAAGAGTTTATTAAAAATTAATTTATTAATTTACTTATATTATTTTAATGTATTTTAAAAGTAGCTTTAATATAATAATAAGCTTATGATAATTAATTTTAATATAAGTTATTAAAGATTTAATATAATATAATAAAGTTTTCTATATTAATATAAAATTATTAAATTTAAAGAAATTAGTAAGCTTATAATAATAAGCTATATTAATATATATTAATAGCTTTAAGTATATACTATAAGTTTTTCTTTTTTACTATATTAATAACTTCTAACTTATCTTTTAAAATAAATAATAATATTAGCTTAATAAGTACTATAAGCTAGATTTTAATATTATTTATATAAAATAACTAATTAAAAATAAACTTATTCTAATACCTTAAATAAACTTTAATATAAGTTGAATTTTAAGCTTTTAGGAAGCTTTTAAAGAAATAAAGAAAAAGGTAAAGGTAATTACTATAATAAGTATAAAAAAAAAGTATTAATATAATAACTAGTAAAAAAAAAGTTATAAAGCCTTTAGTATAATAATAAAAAATATAGCTTAAAAGTATAATTAAAAATAATATAAAAATATTAAAAGTAATATAATAAAAGCTATAGTAATTATAAGACTTATAATAATTATAATAATTATAATAGTTATAATAATTATAATAGTTATAATAGTAATAATAAGACTTATTACTATAGCTAGACTTATATATTATACTTTTAATACTAGCTTTAATAAAGCTATAGTAGCTTCTACCTTTCTTCTTATAGCTTATATAATATAGCTAACTATTTCTTAATATTAATAATTATTAAATAGTTTTTTAAATATCTTAATAGCTTATACCCTTATATTAAATAATAGCTATACTATAGTAATAATAATAATAGCTATCATAATTATTATAATAATTATAGTAGTTATTATAATAGCTAATTTAGTATAATACCTTTAGATAGCTTTAAATTTAACTCCTTAACTAACCCTTTATTACTATAATAATAATAAATATTTAACTAAAACTTTTTACTAGGGACTTAAGGCGAAAATCTTTCTTTTTTCTATCTAATAAGTATATAACCGGACGCTAGCGGGTATATAAAAGGATAGGTCCCTAAAATAATATATATACATTCCCTACCCGACTATAACGAAACTTGACGAAAATTAAAGCTATTGATATAGGAAAAAATAGCCCTATATAGTATATTGAATTAATGACTATAGCTAGTTCGAGTCCTTAGGAAAAAGCTAGCATTTGCAGCAGCCTCGTCGGCAGCTGCTCGGGCTGTCTCCTTGCTAGGAAAAATACTAGTCACGAAGGCTTCTATTGTAGGAAAGATATTACGAAAAGCTGAAAAGGTAGCTATTTTAAAAATATATAAGTAGAGGTTTGAAAAGGCGGGGGTGTTAACTAGCGGTAAAGGTTGCTAGGGAATATACATACGTTATTTTGGTGGTGACTTTCCCTTAGCGTTGTTGGCCCCTGTCGTTGGATGGGCTGTAAAAAATCATTGGATAGGCAACAAAACCCTAAGAGTAACAGAGGCCGGAGCAAAATAGGGGGGTTACGGAGTACTCCGTACACACGACCAATTTCTCTTCCAAGCCTTCAAGGTCCGTTTCCCCTGCACACTCCCACGCTCCACATCGTTGCAGACATTGATAACCCCAAAGGGAATCATGCTGCTGTTATTCTCCAACGAGGAGAGAATGTGTGGGTACCGTCGATATGACTCGCACTTGGCAAATGACTGAGACCGACGCGCCTATCTTCCTGGTGTTGAGCCTTGCTTGTTGATCGGACCCAAGTTCTTGGTGGCCATTTCTCGGTAAGGGGGAGAGGCAAAGCCTGAACAAAACCGAAGCAATGTCTCGAAAAATCCGCCCTTCTTAGAACATCTCGAGCTTGATTTCTTCCGTTGGTTTTCGCATTACACTCTATTTTTGCGTGATTGTCTTAGAGTTTTCACTTTTCACTTCGACTCCCGCGAGCCCGCTTCTTTATATACTCCGTACTCGATTTTACCTATCCCAGTCGTCCAATCCGCCACTGTTGCACGAAGCTGGTCCCGCTCGGCGAGAACCTCTTTCGACAAACGCCGAGGCGTTGCCTCGCCTACCCCAGATGCCGCCCCCAAAGCCCTCTGTGCTACTGTGCACAGCGTTGTCCTTCCTATCAGCGGTCAAAATTAGCCATGGCATGAGCGTTCCCAACAAGGCTGGCACACCTAGTATTTCAGCCTCATATTGGTATGATTGGGCGTGGTACGGAGCATACCCGCATACCAGCTACCAAAGCTTCGGCGCCAATTCGCCATGGCCCAATCTTGTCAAGGAGGATGAGCGATGCTACGATGGCCTTACATTCCTCGAGCCTCGTGGCCACTACGTCGAGACGCCGGGGCCGGTCATAATGGATAACAAGGGAAACCTCGTCTGGATGGAATCAAAATGGGGCCAGGCGATGGACCTCAGGGTTCAAAAATATAAGGGAAAAGACTACATCACATTTTGGTACGGCTTCGACTCGACGACGTTTGGAAGTGGCTCCTACTTGATGGTACGTTCCCGATGCATGGAGCTTTCGGCTCGTTGTGAAAAGCGCCTCAACTAACAGATTTTGTTTTCTTTGGCAGCTCGATGAATCGTACGAAGTGGTAAAAGAGGTTAAGCCTGTTGGCGATGGCCTCGACGGCGACTTGCACGAGTTCCACATTACCGAAAATGGGACAGCAATGATGACCATCTACACACCTGTCGAAGTTGACATGTCCGGCTATGGCATGCCAAAGGGGTGGATATACGACAGCCTGTTCCAGGAGGTCGATCTCGAGACGGGCGAGCTCATCTTCGAATGGCGAGCATCGGATCACTACAAGATTCATGATTCCAAGACAGATCGGGCAGGGCAAGGCACCGCCAGGGAGGACGCGTTTGACTTTTTCCACATCAACTCGATCGACAAGGATGCCAACGGTGACTACCTCATCTCGTCGCGCTACATTTGCGCTGTCGCATGCATCAGTCATGAAGATGGGCGAGTGCTCTGGCAGCTCGGTGGAGATGCTAACTCGTTCGAGGACCTGTCAGAGGGCGCAGTGACCAACATGTCCTGGAACCACCACGCTGCATGGTACGAGAACACGACCCTGACCCTCTTTGATAATGGGTCCAGCGGGAAGATCAAGACGGCGCAGTACAGCCGAGGCCTGATGATCGACTTAGACCTTGATGCTATGACGGCGAAGCTGGTGCATTCGTACGTGGCGCCGCTGCGATTTCTTGCTCCTTCGCAAGGCTCTGTTCAGATCTTGCCCAACGGCAACGCGTTCGTCGGTTGGGGCCACACACCTGGCTTCACCGAGTACACCATAGACGGTGAGGTGCTCTGCGATACGCACTTTGGCCCCATCTGGTTTGCCGACATGGCATTCACCAAGAGCTACCGCACCTTCAAGTTCAACTGGGTCGGCAAGCCCAAGACGCTGCCCGACGTTGCCGCGAGGCCGAGCGAGGACGCGCTATACGTTAGCTGGAACGGTGCCACAGAGGTGAAGAAGTGGAAGGTTCTGAGCACCAACGACAAGTCGACCGACGATTTCCAGAACCACGAGCCTGTGGAGAAGACCGGTTTCGAGACGAAAATCCCCCTCAGCTCAGACATGGGCGAGTTCGTCCGGGTCTTGGCGCTGGACTCGAACGGCGAGATCCTCGCCGGCTCGAACCCGATTTCCCGCCACGAGGACACCCAGTTTGTGCTCAGGGAGGCGCCCGAAAGGTGGACGCCTTTGTTCGAGCCTTTTACCGTCTTGATGCTTTCCATCTCCGGAGGTCTGGTGCTCCTCATGCTTGCCGTAAGGTTCTACCCGACGATACGTAGAGGCATCTTTAGGCTGTCTTCTCGAGGTCGGCCGACGCCTTACAAGTACGAGCCCGTATCTATGACGATTTAAACGTTTTAATTTTTAATTTTTAATTTTGCATATAGTAATGATGGATATAATACTGTATATAATGTGGTCTCACCAGCATCATGTACAAAGGAGAAATATCAATTTACATGCTTAATAATTTTTCTGCACCTCTTGCACCATTTGGTTGACTTGCTAATCTTGCCCAAGTTCCCCCTTCGCACTCTCAGCAGCTAACCCTATGCCAGCTTCTTCTTTCTCTCCTCACGCACAGCAAAACAGCAAGAAACGCTCTCAGAGGGCTGGGTTCCTGGCCAAGGAAGGGTCAGTATAAGATTCGTTTCTGTACAGTACTCATCACTCACATGCCACGGCTCGTCTATCAGGCCCAGTACCTGTCATGGCCAGACTCGTTGAGCGTCTTGATGCGCTGATCCTCTTCGCGCGTCGTCCTGCAGCTGAGGCACTCAATCTGCTGCAGCTCATTGATCCCGGTCTGGAGGCGCACTTTGGCGCAGGCGCCGAAACCGGAGGAGTACCTCATAACGTGGTCGCAGCAAACATGGCAGTCGTTGCAAGTTTTTGAGGTGTTGCCGCAGAATTTGGGCCAGCCGCTGTTGGTGCAGCGCGCGTGCATGACGATTTTGGTGCACATGATGGGGGAGGGACTATTAGAAGTATATATAGATCGGTGGACTTCAAGTGCAGATATCTTGGGCAAGGGCAAGGGCAAGGGCAAGGGCGTTTGATTAGAAGACAGTTGTATGTTTTCGGTTGGAAAGATGGAAGAAGATCGGGTTCCTGATGAGACAGTCTCGGCGAGACTCTCAATATACATTGATTTTTGCTTACTCCATTGTCCTGCCCCGGTCATTTGTTGAAAATGGATGGATGTAGCATATCCGGAGCGTGATGCGGTCACCTGCAGACGGTGTTTCGTGTTTCCTGGATTCACTCGCTTAAAATTCAAGTGCCTATATAAGAAGCCTTGATTCACGCCGTGGCATCGCTCAGCTTTGCTGCACCCTCACGACTTGGTGATTTTGTGCGCATCTGATTTCACCCAGAGCAATAGGCGCAGCCACCCGGGAGTTTGGATGTTTCAAATTATCCTTTGCTAGACGCACACAATGTTGAAGCTCCTCCGTATAAAGATTTTGAACTTTCACTGAGGACTTGAGACCTTTTATGTCCAATTCATGTTGACTGACATCCAATATGAAAATTGGCTGCGGATTGGTCAAATATGTTTGATGCAGTGCAGTGTTCAATTATGCACTACTGAGTCGAACAACAATAACGACATGAGGCCATGTGTAGTAACCACTCTATAGTGACGGTGGTCGACTAAATATCTAGGAAAAGATATTGAGGATATTATACTCATGTCTATTGTAATAATATGTTCACAGGTCGGGGGGGTTTTCTTTTCTTTAATCGAGCTATCTACCTTGCCTGCCCATGATGTCTGGGTTGAGAATCGACGATAACTTATATATAGACTGCTGTGCATGAATAATGAAGATGCGGCATCGCTCGAAATGCAAAATAGGTAGGCAACATTGATTACTTACACATATCAAACCGCAGACAATCGGCAAGGTGTTGAACCTCCCACAGTCATGTTCCGTACTCCGTATTACCTACAAGCCCGCCCCCTTTGAGGCCCCCCCACCATCTCGACGAGAGCGACAGCGGAGTGCATATCTGTCAAACAGGCGTCAAAATAAAGACAACGCTGTGCACGTCGCTTACCCTTATTGAGTGACTTGCTGTTTTTTGCCTACCATGGCCGCCGTCCTGCTAACTTAGCGTCACAGGGTTCGAAAAGGTGGAGCGAGGATCTGGTCGGTCAGCCTTTCCCCTCACCCAACCCGCCCCAGAATCGGCCGTGTCAAGGGAACACTGCCCGCCAATCCCGCCCTGCAGCTCCTAACCTGAGACCTGTGTGTGTGTGTACCTACTCCGTACGGTACGTAGGTAGCCAGCCTCCCATGGGGTTGATTGAGAGTTGCCTGCCACCCGCTCAGTCCAGACCTACCAATTAACCAACAACCTCCTAAACCTTCTGATCCCAAAGCTCCCACCTGTAGCTTTCTACTCAGGAACGCCCCATTTCTGCCCCGTCAAGACTTTTCCATAGATTCGATTTGCGTCGCCCCTCGTCATCACATCGAATTAACGAATAAACGGTCTACAGTTTTGCCTGCGATAACTTTGCATATTGTACACCTTGGTGCCGTGCTCACGATCCCACCATAACCATACCCAGTCGTTTATTTATTTTTTTCCCGCCAGCCATTAGACCACTCGCCCAAGCATATACTCAACCTGCTAGCTTCGGCCCCTGGATAAGTCGCAACCGAGCCGTTGAGCTTTGGGGCGTCAATCATGAATTATCAATCCATGTACGATCTCCAGCATCGCATGGATGGGTTCAATGAGACTCCAAAGAAGCGGGGGAGGGACGAAGGCGAGGAGTTCACAGCGGAGATAACGAGCTTTAGCGAACATCGCAATGTGAGTGCGCCTCCAGAGCGACACAATTGCAGGGGACTAACCGTGTGTACGCAGAAACGATTCCAGCGCCTGCCTCTTCGAACGTCGCCCCAATCCTCGCAAACATGGGCCCGGAACACCAACGTTACGCCCCTGGACGCTGTCCCCGGCCAGCACCTCCCCGAGGAACCGCCTACGACGGAGATAGAGATGATGGAAGATGCGCCGATGCACGTAGACGGACCCTCACAACCACACCTGACGGCCGACGTTTCCCAGGCCACGACTCGGATGCCTACACCGATTCAACCGAGCTTCGCCGCGCAAGTTAGGGGACAGCAAGGCGAATGGGCTGGCACGAATCCTGCCATGGTGGTGCCTAATGGCATTAGCAACATGGGCCACCATCAAACGGGCTTCTCGGAGGACCAGGCTGTTCCCCGGACCATGAACGGTCAAGTCGACTGGCACTCTGTCCAGAACAACCGGCGGATACCTTCGCCTATATCGGAGTGCGAGGATGGAGGGCACGCACAGGGAGCTCAACAGGCTTCACTGCCAAATCAACCTAGGTTCGACGCAATGTCACACCCCAATGCCAACATGGTAGTCGATCACCATCATCCTCACGCGGATGAAACCGTCTCACCGGGCCCTTCGCCAGAGCGCAGAGGCCACGCGCGTAGTAAGCACACCATCAATTCCTGGACGTGGCAACCAGGTATGAAGAAAAGCTTCAGCATTGGGTATCGAGCCGACTGCGAGAAATGCAGGCTCAAGGTGCCAGGCCACTTCAACCATATCGTCATCTCTTAGGGAAGGGAAACAAGGGTCCTGGACCCGCATACCAATGAGGCATTGTTGAAAGATAACTTTGCCCCGAAGAGCCCATGGCGAGCCAAGTCAAAGATCAGGCCGAAACGGCAATGCTACTCTCGCAGAGTAGCACCCATCACACGCAAGTTCAGGTCACTGAACCCAGAGCACAAACCTCAATTGTTTATGAGCATTAACTAGACATACAGCTACCTGGTTAGCTGCTTTGCTTTCGACAGCCACATCATTTCTTTTGCAGTACAGAAGAAAGGGGTCAAGAATAACTCCCCTTCATCATTACAATCACTCGGAGTTTGCTTTTTAGCATGTTATTGTTCAGGTCGTTATTAGGATGGAATTGTACGGTCCAGGCACGCAGGCATGAAGATACTGCGAGACAACTGGACATCGCCAGGCATACAGCATCAGTATTTCCTCAATTTTAAATTACGTAGAGCGGAGACCCCACCGATGTCCTATTTCGAGCGCTCCTCGACCAAACCAGAGCCAGTACGTGATTGAAACTTTTTACATTTTTGCTATATCGCTGCGTATGTGACGAATAATGAACAGTAGGGTTGTCCCCGGATATGTATGCAAGACCAATCCTCCCAGCGCCTTCTAATGCACGGCCAATCAACACAGTTATGGTACAAGTTTTATGGAGTGTCGTGCGCAGGAGAGCACTACCAGAACCATCCCTTCTTCTTTGGAGCTTGGTTCTGGGATCCAGCATCGAGGCCAAGTTGATCCAGGCTTCCACCCTTGCGCTGGTTCTGCTTCTCCTGCTCCCAAACCGCTTGAGCCCTTTCCTCAACCCCACGAACAACATTAGAAGCCGTCGAGTCTGCAGCGACCTTGGGCTCTGATGGTGGTTCTTCTTGCTTGCCACCGGTTAAGCCCGAAAAGATGCCCAATATACCCTTGCCCTGCTTCTCCTCGTTCGACAGAGCGGGCTTGAGGTGCTCCTCGAAATGCGTTCGCTGCTCTGGCGGGGCCAGCAGAGGGGGTAGTTTCACGCCCTGGGCCTCGGCCGCGCGGTTGGCCTCTTCGACCAGGAGGATCTGCTCATCTGTGGCTTGTCCCTTGAGGTAGGCTAATCGCGCGGACGCGAGCTCGTCGGCCTCGTACTGCTTCTGTGCTTCGACGAATTCGGCGCGGCGGGCGCGGTTGTACCGTAGCATGTCCCATACTGAGTAAATGCTTACTACACCGGCGACGACTACGAGTTTTTGGCTCTGTTAGCACATTTTTTGTAAAAATAAACTCCTTGGTTGTCCACAATCTTTGATTGATCTCCCTTCCTCCTCACATCTCCCCCACTAACTTTCGGAGGGGGTCGTTACCTGTGAACAGTACGATGCCCTTGACGGTAAATCTGTGCGCCACGTCGAAAAACCGCCTCGAAGCATCGATGAACTTGTCCGTCTGGCTGATCTGGGCCTTTTGCGCCGCAATGTGCGCCTGCCGTAACCTCCGCACGCGCTGCTCTGGTGTCTCGCCGGGCAGCCTCGTCGAGGCCGACGGTGGAGGAGTCGCCCTCGAGGCGGCGGAGGGGCCGGCGGCGGGCTTGGAGGCTGCGTGGGGGATGGTGGACGTGAAGCGCGTGGCGTCCTTGACGCTCCGAGGGCCTACTCTTGAAGCCATTGTGGGAGCGCGCTGCCTGGCTTTTGCAAAAGTAGATTATAATATTCGGGTTTCGGGGGGGACCCAGGAAGGGGAGGGGGGAGGTAGCTCTTTTTTATTAGTGGCGTGAGGTTATGATCCTTAGATATCGTATATTGAAGTTTTTTGGCGGGTTGGGCTATTGGTTGATTGTGATTGGCTCGGTCTATTGTCGGGTGCGGCTTGTAGTGTCATTGATGGCGGGTATTGGTGGGATGGGTTCACGTTCAAATCGGGGATGATTGCATATAGATTTCAATACTAGCAGAGATTCATTTGCGAGATTCATGGCAGACGGACGACACAATTGATATCCAAGACGAAGGCGCACACATTAGCTTTTACTGGGAGGTCTTAGGTTAGAGCCCCAATGCGGCGAATGTTGGGTGCTTACGCTGTTTGTATAATAAGGCTATAGTAGTTCTGGAAGTCTTTTTTTCGTTTGCGGACTTGCTTCAGCACCATTGCATTCTTATGCTCGAATCCATAAAAACCCAAAAAGAAAAAAAGACATGCGGAGTACAGCACTCTTACTTGACATAAGCCTCATCATAAAGATGCCAGGAGTGTAAGAAAGCCGAGGGAGGTAGCTGGCAGTTTTCTGCCCATTTCCCCACTCACCGCTTTTGGCAAGCATTTTGCTCTGTCGAAAGGGCCCTAGAACAACACCTAACCCGGCCTTCCCGCCAAAGAGAGAGCCCCAGGGCAACAGGGTGCGGCAAGAGTCACGTGGACGCACAAAATTCCCACCCCACCACACAGAAACCCTTCAAGCAAATTCAAGCCTCAAACCTCCGCGAAATTTCCCAAGCCCGCCACGACCATCGACAATTTTAGGAGCACGGTTGATCGCATACAGGCACAATGGTACGTCCGGACAAGCACCCCTAGGATTGCATAACCTACCCCCAATTTTCGCAATCGTCAATGCTGACCTTGGTTTCGTTTTTTTTATACAGGCGATCAAGCACAACCAGAAGATCGTGAAGACCCGTAAGGACAAACCACCACCACGACCGAAACTCGACGTTTGGGCGGGAAAAAATGAGGGCCAAGGATAAAATCGACTGACCCTTGGATGTATAGACTTCCGCAAGGATTGGCAGCGTCGGGTCCGCACTCACTTCGACCAGGTATGCGACCAGAAACGAAGGACGATTTTGAGGATTTATACAAAAGAAATGTTGTGGGATATTGACTTTTTTTATTTGGAATTAGCCCGGCAAGAAGAAGTCGAGACGTACTGCTCGTCAGGCCAAGGCTGCCGCCGTCGCCCCTCGTCCTCTCGACAAGCTTCGCCCCATCGTGCGATGCCCTACCCTCAAGTACAACCGCCGCGTCCGTGCCGGCCGTGGTTTCACCCTGGCTGAGCTCAAGGTATGAATTAACTGGAAACCCCCCCCTTGGATGATGATATATACCACCCGACGCAGATTTGACTGACCAACCCCGTCAACAGGAGGCCGGTATTCCCCGCAAGTACGCCCCTACCATCGGCATCTCCGTCGACCACCGCCGCCAGAACTTCAGCGAGGAGTCCCTCGCCGCCAACGTCGAGCGCCTCAAGGCCTACAAGGAGCGCCTGATCGTCTTCCCCCGCAGGTCCAACGCCCCCAAGAAGGGCGACACCAAGGCCGACCCCAAGACGATCGAGAAGGTCACCCTCATCTCCAACGCCCTGCCCATCACCCACCTCCCCGAGGGCGTCTCCGAGATCAGCAAGGGCGACATGCCCGCTCCCATCGAGGGCGGCGCCTACAGGAAGCTCCGCGAGGCCCGCGCCGACTTCAGGAACCAGGGTGCCCGCGAGAAGCGCGCACGCGACAAGGCCGAGAGCGAGGCCGCCAACAAGAAATAAGCGAGGGGAAATTCGACAATCGTCGGGAGAGGGGGGGGGGAAGAGAGGACGTTGGTCTGAAAAAAGGGAAATTGGTGTTTTTAAGGTTTTTAACGTGCTCCTTTGTGGTCTTCATGCATCGGTTTGCGAGGTTCTGATGAGGATTTTTGTGACCGGGAAATCCACCCCCGTACGTGCTAGATAGAAAGAACATTCTAGCTCTTACGTCTAAAGTTTCATGGCATGATCACCGGCCTTGTCTCCTCTCGATGGCTCTATGTGACATGCGTAGATGACCATCAAGATTACGCAAATAGTCGTGTCTTTACCGTGGCTCCTATGGATCAAGCTGCAGCTGCAAGGGTTGCTGGGCGGCAGGCAACTTGTCGTCCTGTCTATGATTTCAACTGCCCTCGGCTCCGTCTCCTCTTCTTCCTAAAGCTATGGTCAGTTGATGATGGGCAAACGCAAACATTGGAGGTGGTTCCCATCGTCTTAGGACTGAGCAAAAGTTTGAGGAGAACTGTCTCTTATTATCTAGACAATGCAATATCTAAGTAACTACACGCTTTACTTTCAGCATCCGAGTCTTCGTGACCCGGCCATATACGTTCTATCCATGCTCTCTAACCATTCAAGGCCTGTTTGACCAAGTCACCAAGGAAGCGAATTCTCGACTCCTCCATTTGATCTTTCTGATGCTTCAGCAGCTCTGTCACGAGGACAAGGCAGTTGTCCCGGTCCACCTTCTTCATAGTGGCTTGCTGGCCAGGCTCTACCTGCTGAGGTTCGAGCTGCAACCGGGTAGTCATGGCTGCGAGATCATCCTGCGAGCTGTCCTCTCCAGACCCAGATTCAACCTGCTCAGCAACTCCGTTCATGGATTTCTGCCCCGTGATAACTTGAACAATGATCTTTATATGCTCATCGTCCAGAATCTTGAGGACGACGCCGCCGCCGTCTTTGGATCGGCACATGAGGGCGAGGACAAAGAGAGCTTCTGATCGCATGGTTGGCCACTTTTCTTGAGCGATCATGAACGACAGAGGCTTGGCGACGTCATGCTTTTCATAGAAGATTCTGCGTTTCTCCTCAGCACTCTGCGTAGACCCGTCAGTTTTCCAGTCAGCCAGAACGCTTTCGGGGGAGCTGGAGTGTAATGCCCGACAAAAGGCGAGAAGGGACCGGGCAGCCTCCATACGGGTTGGCTCTGCATCAGACCTGCCATACAAGGATATGATTGCATTTGCCGTTGTACTGTCGCACTCGCTGGACTTTTCGTCGTCCAGGAATTTGCAGATGCGGCGAGCATTCTCCGGACAGTTGGTGATCAGAAGTCTTGTCAAGGATACAGCGGAAAACTGGACCTGAGGCGAAGCGTCTAACGCGTACATCCGAGGTATGCATGTTGAGTCTAGTAAATCGCCGAGAAGGGACTTATTTGATGCTGGTATGGCGAGATTCTTGAGAAACGAGAGCGCCGAATGAAGGACTTGCTGGTCGCTCGTGGCTGGGTCTGCGATGACATCGATTAACGGCTTGTGAGCGGAATACTTTTGTACCAGAGTTGTAGATGCTGCGTCCGAGCGAGATAGGTTCCCTAGGGACAAGCACGCCGCCGTGCGAAGATCCTCGTTTGCTCCCTCTAGCCAAGCAAGAAGAGACTGGGCGACGACAGAGTCTAGAGGATAATGGATAGAGAAGGAATCGTGAGCTGAGATGTCTGCAAGCGAGTTTAGGAGACCCGCGCGTAATTGCTTCAGTGCCCCAGCTGCACTAGGATCTTCCTTCTCCTTGGTGACGAATCCGGTATACGCGTGGTGGAAGATGTCGAGGAAGAGCAAGACTTTGTCTTTCGTAACCATGTCGTTCTGAAACCTCTCATTACCGAGGTAAGCGACTGCTACAGAGACGATAGAAGTGAAGTCCTCAACGTCGTCCCTGAAGGGTGGCTGGTTTGCTAGATTAAGAAGTACTTCTACTGTCTGATAGCTTGCGCGAGCTGCCTCTCCTTCCTGGCTGATGAGCAGGGCTAGGATTCTGCAGAAGTAATTGACTATGGGAGCGTATTCGACGACACTAGGCTGGGAAAGAAGGTTGATTAGTGCTTCGCTGAGCTTTATCTGCGAAGCATATAATTGTGCGGGTTCTTTGTGCCTACGTTAGCCTGCGAGCATGGCATGTCCAGAGGCGGGGAAAATTGCCTTACCGTAATCAACCATGGAATTATAGAGAACGGGGATGCAGACGGGAATAAGACTCTCGTCACTCATCCGACGCACTATGGCCTGCATCCTATTGTTCTGGACCATACGGGCGCGATTCTCCTCAGTGTCTGCGCAGGAGTTTCCTACAAGACGGAGGGCATGGAGATACAACTCCTGATCGAGATCCTCCACTCCAATGATGCCGAGGAAGAAGGCAAAGATGCCCGAATCGCCGAAAGGAACTCTCCATGCGACTGCATTGATGTGTTAAGAAAGACGGGAAAAGTAGAAATCTTGTGTGTAACTTGAGCACTCACCATCACGACTGCCGTCACCAAGCTTCTGGGCTATGACAACAAGATCTTCGACTCCAACTTTCTGCCTCCCATCATCCCACAAGTCTCGGCACGCAGCGAGAACCCTGACCAGAGAAGCAGTGCGTTTCTGGACAAGCTCCTCGGGCTCATTGAGGTCATCGTATTCATCAGGACTGACGCCGCTTCCTTCGCGAGCAAGAAGATCTGCCACCGCGTCGGGATCCATTGTGGGCGCTGACTTGATGCTTCAGCTCTCGTGAGCGAGCTCTGTATTGTTGAGAGGGTTCTGAATTGCTCTGATTGATTAGGTAGGTAGCAAAAAAGACTGGGTAATAACTCGAGCCTGAGAAGGTCCGATCAACAAGTTGACCAGTTTCCGAGGTGGGGTTTGCAGCTTGCTTCCGTTTGGATCAAACTGCAGGATCAAATAAAACGAAAAGCTTTGCGTTGATGAAACGAAAAAGGAGAAATTAAAGAGGCAAATGTCTGACCGCTGCTAGAGCTTTTTTTCCCGGTACAAGATCAATGTATAAACTGGGTAGCGAATGCCTTCACGTACTAGGTAGCTCTATCCCCAAGGTATGAATCGGGCTATTTATCGCGGCTTCTACAGCGGGGCCTGTCAAAGGGTAGGTACCTAGGCGCTCATCATGGACAGAATAGTCCAAGCCAGATGCACTCGAACATGTGGGTAGTTAAGGCCGGTGTATTTTGTCACCAAGCAGCTAGGTGCATGCTTCCCAGATCTAAGCAAAGCTTTCGGTGAGCAAAGATTTGGTGACCGGTGAAGGATCGGCAAGACCAGGCTGTTTTTTGCCCCGAGAAAAAAAAATAATCTCGTCCTCGGGACATTCAACCCACACTGTGACTTTACGCAACCGATTATCACAAACCACCTCCCCCATTGAGGCAGGGTCTGCACAATACCAGATTCATTCGAATCTAGATACGTTACCTGATATCTAGAGAAAACCCAGGCAGCATGGTAAGTTTTTGTCTTTCGCCTTTGGGCTAACTCTCAATCCCCCCCCCGCCCCCATGTCGCAGCTTCTGCGATTTCGGCTGTTCCCCAATACCGCGAAAAAAAAAAACGTCGCATCCCCGAAAAGAATCGTCCTTGCCCTCTTTACTGACAGTAGTTCTCTCCCCCTTGCTAGGCGCACAAGTTCGTCATCACAGCCTTCCTCACAGGCTCCCGAATACTCGGCCGCTCCTTCGTAGCCGCATACAAGCAAGCCTCAGCAGCGTCAGCGTACCAGCGCGCACAGGCCAAAGCGGGCGGCGGCGGCGGCGGAGCTGCCTCGCTCTCGTCCGGCATGACGCTCGACGAGGCGTGCCGCATCCTCAACGTCAAGCCGCCCGCCGGCGGCCAGGCCAACGCCGAGGAGGTCATGGAGCGCTACAAGCGGCTGTTCGACGCCAACGAGCCCCAGAAGGGCGGAAGCTTCTACCTGCAGAGCAAGATTGTGAGGGCCAAGGAGAGGTTCGAAAGGGAACTGGGACCTATACGGGAGAAGGTGGAACAAGAGGCCGAGATCAAAGAGGGCTTCAAACCAAAGATGTACAAGGACCGGTAGTATGAGCGCTTGCAAGGGGGGCCCTCAAGGCGGGCTGTTTGGCTTTTCTTTTTCCCCACCAGGGATTTATTTCTTCTTTCGCGGCCTGCTTCTCTGGGCCTTGCTGGAGAAATCATTCCCTTTGTATTACATGTACATCTTCACTCGACTGCAGCATTGGCACGGCGTTTTGGGAGGGCAAATGGGCCTTGGAAGTTTGCTCATTGTCAGTTGGTTAGACGAACAAAAGAAGATCATCTTACGCCTCGAACAAATAAATGTATACATAATTTACACAACATGGTAGGATCAGAAGCTTCCCGTGTGACTTGAAAATGGACAAGGTATTTTCTCCGGATCTACATCTAAAGCTTTTTCCGGACAAGTCCTTTGAAATAATCGAAGCTGTTTTCATCGCTCTGCAAGGCCCAGATCTTGCCCATACCCCTCCCTTCTCTATCCGTCTCTTCGACCTTGAGCAAGCCCCAGTCGCGCGTGATTCCAATGACTCTAGCCTTGACGCCACCTTCAGCTTCCAAGGTGACTAATTGCCCCGTGTGCAGCCAGTGGCGGTAGTATCTTGTCTCTAGGTCTTGGGAGAATCCTTCACGGATAAACTGAGCGTGCACTGCCTCGAACCTCGTCAAGAGGCGTGCTAGAAGCGACTCGATGTGCAGCTTCGGGGCTTGGGGGCTGACGAGGTCTGATAGAGATATAGTTGGGCGAGGGTTGATGGTGTTGATACCGATGCCGACAACCACTTGGTAAGTGCCGTCACAGTAACTACACTGGGACCGAATTCCACCGATCTTGACCCAGGAGTCCCTGTCCGAGGGGTCGTTCGGATCGCGAGCATCTGTTGTCTTATGAGCTCTAGTCATGCATATTTCACCGGTCAAAGCTTACATATATCATTCGGCCACTTGAGCTTGACAGGCAGGTTCCTATATTCTGCATGGTACGATTGAATAGCCTCCACGGTGGCGATGGCGGCGACGTACTGCATAAACACAACGGGGCGTGTCATTGCGAGGTGAGCGGGATGGTTGATGACGGTCGAGAAGATCAACATTCCAGGGGGAGCAATCCAGACGTTGTTGCCTCGGCCCCGACCAGCAATCTGCGTGGTAGCAGCAAAGGTGAAGCCAGTTGGGACATTTGATGTGAGCTTGGGGTTCCTAGGGGTTTCCGTTCCGTCAGCAAGGTGCAGCCTTCCCCCTGATGCATATTTGGTACTCACTGCTCGAGGATAGTATTCGTACTTGTGACCACTTCGCCGTAGAGCAATAGGTCTCCCCATTTCTCGGCCTTTTTCTCCACTTGCCGGTATGTCTTGAGAGTATGGAAGAAGAGATTTTGATTGAAATGGGGCGTCCACTTTACTTCTGGCAGGGCCTTTTCATGTGGAATGATGATCCAAGGGGCTTTTCCCTCACTTCCATCAACTCCAGGTTTCGGTGCTACATCTTCGGCTGTGGGAAGAGAGTCTTTCAACTCATCAACGTTCCACATTGTTTCGGATCCTTGAATGTGGAAGACATCAGCCTCGGCTTTGATGACCTCCATGCCATGTTCCCTGGTTATCACGTCAGCCCACGCGCAGAGCTGATCGGTTACACCTTCATTATTGATGGCCGACAGATGAAGGCTGGATAACGGAGCAACGCCAGGCACCGCTGCCGTGACTTCGAGGCCGAGTTTCCTAAGACAGGCCTGTAAGAATGCAGTGCGGCTCTCGTTTGCATCAACAAGATCCGCAAGCAGTTGTTCGTAGTTTGGTATAGCTGGTTGGGCCGACAATTTGTCAGGTGTAAATCTGGAGTGGTTAGGCGATTTACGTCAAAGGCTCGACAGGAGTATTGGGGGGCCTACTCTGGATGTAGTCCGGTAAGCATGGCCTTGCCATCGCCAACCTTGCAGAGGATGATGGCAGCCTTGCCGTCACCACCATCAACATCCATATCTTGATCGTATGTCGCCAGCACCTCGGTGTGGTCAGGCTTCAAGCTCTTGGCATCGACAAACACCCCGCCTCCGTTGAAGTACGAGGTTGTGCGCGCCTCCAGCTTCTCCTCAAAGGCACCGGTGTTGATGCTGATGGTCACGGCCTTTGCTCCCCGCTCACTCTCGTACTCGAAGCCCTTGAAGGTCGCGCCTCGGCATATCCCTGGGAAGAAGGCCAGCTCCCGGTTCCCGATGACCTCGAGGGGCTTGTTGCCGACCTCAAACTCACATCGACCGCTGCCGTAGTATCCTCCAGCACAGAGGCCGAGGTAGGAGCCGCCTCTTCGGACATAGTCGCGGATACGGCGATTGCCCTCGCCATTGAGGACGCGACAGTACCCCAAGTCTGCGCCGCCTGGTATGACGAGGAGGGCACACGTCGGTCCCCATGGCTCTTTGAGAAGCACGGCCTCATTGATGGGTATGACAGCATAGTTTGGCGACAGGAGCTGGCGCAGGGTGTGCATACAGTGCTTGACTGATTCAATAGTGGTTCCCGTCCCTGTAATAGAGGATGAGCGTGGTTCCCTTTTGGAGGGGTCGAGTCGTGACTGAAGTGCATGTGTGCAGGCGGCGTGCAAACAAGTTAGGACGACAATGCAGAAAAATATGTACCTGTGTAGACTAAAACATTCAATTTCCTGACACCCATTTCGCTGATTGAAACGACGACCACTTTGGGCCTCTCTCAAATTCATATAAAATCGTTGTAGTGCTGAGAAGGTTTTTAGCAGTCGAAGTGATGGGTTGAGTCAATAAAGGTTAGGCAGGTATTTGATGAGGAAGTTTCGACGGGCTCAGTCCTCAATGGATTTTTTTTTCTCCCCAACAAGATACAACAACATCACAACTCAACATGGGCGCGCAGAGCTCATATACAGAGTCGCAGAAATCGCCAACGGCGGCAAAGGAAGAAAGCCGCAACCTGGCTATTGATAGTACCGAGGATGATGAGCCGGATGAGTGGTGAGCTTTGGGCCGGAATCGGCATGCAACGGCCAAAACGTTTGGTCGGTATTGTATCGTCTCCGCTGACAGCCGAACGAACGATAGGGACAAGCGCATCTTCAGCACAGGATGTGCAGGTAAGAGTAGCATTTTTCATACACAATCCTTCATATCCATCATCTTGAATCCTTTTTGAGTGGTCAATTGCATTTGCTCCATGAGTAGCACAAGTTTGTGAATCGAGCTGACGATTGTATTTTGGGGGCCACGTTCAGATGAGAACATGAAGATGACGGACTGCTATTTTGAGAAGAAAGATTGGAGAGCTTGCGCGAAAGAAGTACGTCCCTTGTTGCAAAAAAAGCCTTTCGTTTCAACTTGATGGCCAGGGCACCTAACCATTTGCCAGATGGAGGCTTTCAAGCAGTGCTGGAAGCAGCACGGCAACGACGAGCGGACAGACACCAAAGATGCGTGACAACTCTCTTCTCTACACTTCACTCACTCCACTCATGAAGATTATTGTGGTTTTCCATTTACTTTGATGTATGCTATTGCAATGTCGAGCTGGGATGGGGATGAGATTTATTAACCATACTTCGTCAATGACAACGGGGATACGATCACTCATGTATTATGCCTCTTCCCTGAGTGGAAGCATATACGTGAAATGCAGTTATGGCGATGGGTAAAAATGGTAGACTACTTCTCCGGGCTGTCGACACTTTGCATCGAAATCATCAATGCATTTCCAAGACCTGACAGCCTGATTGTCGGCTTGAGTTTGATCATCAAGATTGGAACTCCAAGACTGTAAATCGAGTAAAAAAAATACATGCAATCTTCAATGTAGGATCTGGCCATGGAAGCGTATTGCGGCAGCATTTGCCTCGGAATCAAGGCTCAGTTTTGGACCAGTCTTAAGCAAGATAAATAACGCGCAATACTGTCAAGTAGAAATCCTTAGACCAGACCGTTTTAATGAACAAAAGTGATTTTTTTTTGTTTTTCATCATAATCTTGTACAAGATGATCAATATGATACCTGGTTAGAAATGCAATCATCATCATAGCCTGGTCGCAACCTTTCGGCGACTCGTTTCACCGATCTAGTCCTAATTCGGACTTTGGTTTGACGCAAACTTGTAGCTTTTTTTGACCTTTTGGTTTTTTTTCCTCGACAAAACGGTCTCTGCGACGACCAACCCTTGCAACAGATTCAATCCGTCGCTTTCGAGAGACTTCAATCTCGTTGTTTTCCTGAACATGCACAGCATGCAGCGGGTCGTCTCGCACGCCACGAGGCGGACGCCCTCTACGCTCCGCGCCACCGTCGGCGGCAGTGCTCAGAGGTTCTATTCGACGGCCGCTGCCACAGACAAAGACACTACCTCAGAGCCAGCCCAGGCGGCACCAACCACCGGATCTGCGACGACGCAAACCTCCTCACCGACTACTACTGCCTCGACGTCGGCTACCTCGTCGTCCGCCGCCCCGGCAAAGCCGTCATACACGGCCACAAAGGCCAAGCCCGCACCACCCCCGAAAAAGGCTCCAGCCGCCTCCACCACCAGCCCAGCGCTCCCCGTGTTCAAGGCCAAGACGATCGCGGACGGCACCAAGGTCAGGGACGAGGTCAACCGCCACGCCCTCGACATTGACTGGACGACGAGCTACCACGGCATCTCCACCAAGCCCGTGACCAAGGAGCAGTTTGACGTCCTGATGAAGCCCCTCGACGAGGCCGACATCGAGGTCAAGCCCGACGGCGTCGTCTACCTGCCCGAGATCAAGTACAGGAGGATACTCAACGAGGCCTTTGGGCCCATGGGCTGGGGCTTGATACCCAGGGGGGACGCCGTCGTCGGGAACAACATTGTGACGAGGGAGTATGCCCTAGTAGTTGACGGACGGTACGGGGACAATTTTTCCGATAACCCATGCATGCCTGGGCGCTTTAAATTTGCAACAATCAGAAAAAGAAGCTGACTAGAACCGTTTTGTGTGTAGATTCGTATCCCAGGTACAGGGCGAGAACTCCTACTTCAGCGCCGACGGGTTGCCCTCGGCCGTGGAGGGATGCAAGTCCAACGCCCTGATGCGCTGCTGCAAGGATCTCGGCATTGCCTCTGAGCTGTGGGACCCCGTCTTCATCCGCAGCTTCAAGAAGAGGTCCATGGAGTCGGCCTGGGTCGAGCATGTCACCACGAAGAAGAAGCGTCTCATGTGGTTCAGGAAGGGTGCCATCGAAGTGCCTGGCGGCTACAAGAGGTCATAAAGTGTAAAACTACAATAAACGGAGCAAGAGGATGTTGATTCTCGAGTTTTTTCTCTTTTTCTTTTATTCACACCAACAAAAAGGGTTTTCAGAGGGGCTTTTGTGACGACTGTACGATATATGGGAAAGCCTAGAGGTTCGGGTCAGGGATATAGCTGCATATGTAACAGGTTAGCATTTTGCCGAACAAAAACATTCCTCTTCACAATGAATATATATTCATGTCTGGAGTCCAAGATAGACGTATTGCGTGTGGGCGCCCCGTGGAACCTGATAGAGAGACCTGATCAAATCCAGGCCTCCTTTGCAAATGTACACAACCGTCAAAGATCTAGAATAGCACCTCCCAAAAAGAAAAAGAAAAGCCTCCAGAAGAAGAAACCCCGGCTGCAAGCTCTACTGCTTCTAGTGCTTCTGCGGCGCCCCGGAGCCGGAGCCCGAACCCGAGCCCCCTTCGCCCTCGGCGCCCCAGGCCCACGATATCCAGCCGCCACCGGTGCTGCCGGCGCTCGAGGGGTTCCGCCTGCGCAGCGTGTTCTCGTCTTCGCTCGCCGAGTTGGCATCGATCTTTTCAAAGTCCGTCTCGCTGCGGCTCTTGCTGAGACCGCTCCAGGCGCTGAGGCCGCTGGGCGGGCGCTGCGTGGGCTCCTCGTCGTCGGTGTGGCCGTCGTAGGCCATCGAATGCACCCGCAGGCCGCGATCCTGCTTCTGTATCTCCCGAGCCTCGTTGTCCAGGGCCGAGAGGAGGACGTTGAGCCGCTCGCGCTGGGCGGCGATGAAGGTCATCTTCTCGCCCGAGTCACGCAGGTTCGCGGGGATGAGATTGCTGCCAGTCGCCGTCATGTTGGATCCCTTGGCTGCCACGCCCGTGGCGGCGCTCACGGCGCCAGCGAGAATGTTGTAGAAGTCGGCCCCGGGGTTAGCGGCGCCGGCCCATTTCGCCGTGGGGACGCTAAACCGGGCGAGGAGGGACGAGGTGTAGCCCTGCGGACCGGCCGGTTCGGGGGTCGGAGGGGCCGTCTCGGAGGGAGGCAGGCCGAGGACGTTTACACGAAGGTACTCGATGGCCTGCTTGAAGTAGATGATGCCGGTTGTCTTGAGGCGGTCGTGCGTGCTCGTGATGAACTCGTCGATCTGCGTCTCGTTCTCCTCGAGGAAAGGGTGGATGTGCTCCTCGTAAATGAGCCGCGCTCCTTGCGTCTGCGGTAGGATCAGGTAGAGGAGGAAGAGGAGTCTGGCATAGCCGTAGAAGGGGATCCTGCAGTAGGCCCGAGTATCAGTGTTTTGAGTTTCCCAAACTCCCCCCCGGGGGGGGGGGGGGGGCAATCCTGCGATCCCCCAAACTTACCAGTAAAGAATAAAGGATACCCAAGACTCAGCCAGGATGAAGCAGCTGAAGACGACCCAGTACATGAGCCATGGCGTGAGTTGTGCGGGATCGGAGCTCTTGAGAGCTTTATAGGACGCGAAGATGGGGAAGAGGAAGGACGCCACAGAGCTGTGCTTTTCACATTAGCCTCCATATCACTTCTCTCCCACAAGCAAAGCCCCCCGGGCTCTCTCGCGTGTAGCTCAACGGCGGATCAGCGGAACGGCGGGATATGGTGTCACTCACGATAGTAGCATGGCGGGGAGGTCGAACATGATGGATCGGAGGGGGAGCAGGCCAACCTGGCCGTGAGGGGCACCAGTATGAAAGATGCTGCTGCTAGACGGTAAAGGTGAGGTAAGGGCACAACCGGCGAGGCATGAGGTTTGGAAAGGGAAGCAAGGAGATGTGAACGGTTTGAAGAAAGGGAGAGAAGAAGAAGTTGGAGGATAGGCCGGTGCTAGTAGTAGTAGTTAGTATGTTTGCAGGAAACTTTCAAGGCGGACACAAAGCTTACCTGATCTTTTCGTCAATACCTACCTGGTGTGTGTCAGATAACCCGAGCCTTTCACTGCTCCGCTGTCAAAGCCTACCTATTAGAACCCCGCCAGCCCAGCCCAGCCTTGGGCCTAGTTGACGCCCCCGCTGATGCCTGTTGATCAGTTGTAGACGTGGGGCAGCTTCCCGGGAAGCGGCGGCAGTGGGGGAAGACGCCCGCCATGGGCACGAGGACAGCGCTAAGACAGTTGAAAAATACGGCGAGGGGGGGGGTGCCGATGAGCGCTGCTGATGCAAAATATCTTCCATGGTCTCCGTCAGGGTTTTTTTTTTTCCTTTTTTCTCACTTACCTCCCCAACTCTGATCTTGACCATGAACCTTGATGAGCGTTGCTCATGGGCTTAACCAGAGCTGCTGAGGGCCTTGTCCCCGTGGCTGAAGGCGATTTTTTTCTTGTCTCACGTGCGTGCCTCGATAGGGCCTCCTTGCTTGGGCTGGCCGATGGAAGCCGCCGCTGATCATCACGAGGCTCTCTAGGTGACCTTTCTGAGCGTAGTACCGAGTACAATATAACCATCAGCGCTAGAACGTGATGCTGGATGGGAATTTCTTTCGGATGTACTGGGAGACGTTTTGTTCGATCAGCTGACCGATGGCCTTTAGCTTCATTCCATAGCTTTTTTTTTTTTTTGACGCAACCGCACAGGCTCCAAAAGGTACACAATATTCTATTGACTTCAAGTTCCATGCTTGTCGCTAACTATCTATCCAAGGCTTCGTGCCACATTAGGGAGAGACGTTGAGCGATGTTGAGCGCCGACGCGGCTCTCACGGCAAATCCAATACTTTCCATCAGTCGCCAAACGCAAGCCATTGTTGCGTTATTCTAGCCATTGCGAATCAAAGCTGACCGTATCTACAAGCATGATCTTCTTGATGAGATGAAATTGACATCAAGACGCCCCATATCGGTCGAATCTATGCGGATGTTTGAGGATGTTTTTTTCTCTCATTGCGCACAAGCAGCGAGATGACCACAACCCCGGTGTTGATAGAAATCCTACTCATGCTGGAGGCATATTACTTGTAGGATGTTCGGAATGGTTGTGGAACAAGGCTGCCTGCTTCCATGTTCCCCCTTCTGGACACCGGACCCTAGGTGACCGAGATATTCACCACATTGGCCGGCGAACCGTGCCGTGTTAATTGATTCAGGACCAACCAACAGCCATATGCGATGCCCACCTCCATGTGCTTTGGTTACTTTAGATGAACGGATAATACAGGTTCCATCGTAGTCTAGGTTCAACTCCTCTCGGTTCGTCGGTCGTTATCCCTAGCGCCAGACACCGGTAATCCTTACCACGGCGGTGTCTCTCCATGCATGTATTCGCGGGTTGCCTATTGTGCACTCGGTTGATTCATGACGGCAATCGTACCATTATCAGTGCGATGGGAAGCCTCCGAGGTTTTGCATAAATAGAATGAACCCCCCCCCCCCCTCCTCAAGTGCCATAACCTCATTCAACTTCCAAGCCCCCCTGAAGCACATAATCAGAGCCTTGCGTTTCTCTGTGTGAACCAATATATCGGAATGAGGTCTTTACAACTTTCAGCCCTCCTGGCGCTCGCTGCCAAGGAGGTGATCGGCCATGCCACGTTCCAGCAGCTCTGGGTCAACGGCGTTGACATGATAAGTCTCTCTTACTGATGAGGACATGTATATATATATATATGTATATATATCTAACTTCTCCTTTACGGAAAGCAGTGTGCCCGCCTCCCAGCCTCCAACAACCCGGTTCAAAGCGTGACGGGCAATAGCATTCGATGCAACGCCGGCAGCTCACCTGCCGCTAGCAAATGCCCTGTCGCTGCTGGAGATACCATCACCGTCGAGATGCACCAGGTATGAAAAAAAAAGGGGTCCCTAGTTGTTGTGCAGAATACCCGTGGGTCATCGTTTTGCGTGGATGATGCTTTGTCGAGGCCCCAATTTACTAATGAGGGGTTTTTGCAAAACCGCTTGATAATAGCACGACTCACGCGGCTGTGTCGAAGAGGCCATTGGCGGTGATCATCACGGCCCCGTCATGGTCTACATGTCCAAGGTCGAGGACGCGGCCACGGCCGATGGGTCGTCTGGCTGGTTCAAGGTGTACGAGGACTCGTGGGCCAAGAACCCGGCCGGCGGCGACGGCGGTGCCGACTTCTGGGGCACCAAGGACATGAACAGGTGCTGCGGCCTGGTCGACGTCAAGGTGCCCGAGGACATCCAGTCGGGCGATTACCTCGTCCGCGCCGAGGCCATCGCCCTCCACGTCGCCGGCGGCAGCGGCGGCGCCCAGTTCTACATGAGCTGCTACCAGATCACCGTCACCGGCGGGGGCAGCGCCAGCCCTGAGCTCGTGCGGTTCCCTGGCGCCTACTCTGCTTCCGACCCGGGCATCCTCGTCAACATCCATGCCCCTCTCAGCACCTACGTCGCCCCTGGCCCTACCGTCTACTCCGGCGGCACAACCAAGAAGGCCGGCTCCGACTGCAAGAACTGCGAGGCCACTTGCACCGCTAGATCCGCCGCCGCCGCTACTGCTCTGCCTGGTTTGTAAAGCGACTGAGACCGAGAAAACGTTTTGTTGGAGGAGGAGGAGGTGGTGGTGGTGGTGGTGCCTGCAGCGTTGCTCTGAGAGCGAGAGTAAGTAAGCCTATCAATTGACCGTGCTTTTTGCGCCGCATGAGAAATTTCGAGATTGGGACATTCTCAGTATATACATACATATATATCCTTTGCTTTCACTGCTTGAATCGAACATACTCCATCGTACCAATGAATACGTCATGTCAACAACCAACCTTTCTATAGCATAGATTGAATGTGAAAAGGAGCGAGAATGGCGCATTTTTATGATTTTACGAATAACTTTTGTACATTTTTGTAACGTTGCATGCATCAAAAATAGCTTTCTTGTGCCAACTTCGAATGACTTCTGAGCAAAGAGGTTCTGCTTATGTATGATTTTCCGTCGGATGAAACCCTTCCAGAATATATCACTTGTTTTTTCTTTTAAAAAAAAAAGAAAAAAAAACATCCCTCTTCCGTTTATAAACAACCCATCACAATCTGATTAGTGATGTAATTGCTACACCAGGCCCAAAAAAATGTTTCTGCTAGGCTATGTTTTCTTCTCCTACACTCACGTCTTGTCCGATGACAGCATACCCACGAATGCGTGATGATGATACCAAGTCAATAGAGATAAATGATGCATCCTACATTTATTTATAAACAGTAGACAAAAAGAACTGTCTAATGGAGCACCAAGTCATCAAACGGACAGCCTCGATCAACAGACTCACTCTTCGTCTTCTCCATGATGATCTTCCTGGTCAGATCCATCAGCCGGTCGGCCAAGGCGTCGTCCCGCGAGGCCTCGCTGCCAGGCTCGATGACGGCAGGCGGGCATATGTAGTTGCCCGAGCTCTTGATTGTGGTCGCGGCGTAGATTGTGCTGACGGCACCTTCAAATTGGTTCTTCTTGAACGGCCTCAGGACGACGGACATGCCATAACCACCAAGAGGGAAGCTTAATAGGGGTGGGGGGGATGAGGCGTTAGCATAACATGAAAAATCAAGAAAAAGGATGTAAACTTGACGACAACATTTGGGGATGAAAAAACTCACGGCTCATGGATATCTTCAATGCTCTGCTTGGTATTGACAATGCCGGGGTGAACGGCGTTCATCAACACATTAGGGTGCTCGTTCTGCGTCACCTTGCGGTTAAAGTACCGAGCATACAGGATGGCAGCAAGCTTGCTGCGGCCGTACAGAGCGTTAGGACCCAAGTCAGCGTTCAGCTCCTCGAGGCTCTCGAACCTGAGGTCCTTGGGTGCCGATTCGTGCAGGTTGCTCGCCAGGTTGACGATGCGTACCACGGAGCCGGCCTCTGCCGTCTTCTTCATCAGGGGAAGGAGATGAGACGTGAGCACGACATGTCCCATGTGGTTCACCGCCATGTGGCGGTCGACGCCGTAATCGGTGAG
This sequence comes from Trichothecium sympodiale, assembly GCA_003012115.1. Lineage (NCBI taxonomy): Eukaryota > Fungi > Ascomycota > Sordariomycetes > Hypocreales > Trichothecium > Trichothecium sympodiale. The sequence goes on from PXOB01000207.1 coordinate 43,818, forward strand.
CTGGTGCGTCATGATGCCTCGCCCGGCATTGTTGACCAGAATGTCGAGACGGTCCGCTTCCGGCGCCGCCTTGATCTTGCCGGCGACGTCTGCGACCTCGTTCCAGTCCGAGAGGTCGCACTTCATCCACGTCGTCCTGTCGGCGTACTCTCGTCCGAGCTCCTCGGCCACGGCTTCCTGTGCGCCTCGCACCACGTCCTCGGACACGGAGAGGATGAAGACCTTGGCAATGTTGTGCTTGAGCAGGGTGTAGGTCACGCCGTAGCCGACGCCTTCGCTGCCGCCAGTCACTACGGCCACTTTACCGGTCAGATCCGGGGCATCTTCGAGGGAGAATTGCTGAGTTGCGAGCTTCGTCGCCGGGCCGCCAAAGTTCTCTGCGATAGTGTTCTATATGCAAATGATCTAGATGAGCCCTACGAGCAAACCTTGAATATGAACCCTTATCCCCTAGCAACGCACATACCTTTGCTTGGTCAATGATGGAAGAAGCCATGTTTCTGATTTGATCACTCGGGTTTCTTTTACTTGCTCTTGGGAGAGCTGTGGTACGAAATCGAGTAATGGGCTGTTGCACTAGAATGAGTTGCAGGTATTGATAGGATAATCTTGTGCGGGGTAGCACCGAGGGCAATCTGTAGGAAATCATGCTGAAGCTCCTTTATAGTTTTCCTATCCATTATAAAGCTATGCAGTAGCAGCATGATCCCGAAACTATATAAAATGCTGTCAATATTTCCTCTCATGATTCATTCAATGATTCACCAATTGATCGGTTGAGACACTGACAACGGGGGTGTGTGCAAGCCTAAGGCCTCGATGACGCTTTGACAGCGCGCGTTGCATCGAAGACACTACAAGTGCGCTTTAGACTTACTTCATCAACGTAGATGTTTAGTATATGAGCAAGGTAGATGAGAATGCAATTTGATTGGTGATTACTCTCTTTTCATTTCGTCATCATTTTGATCCAAGTCCCGTGATGTTGCCTGCTTTTGATCAATCGATTCCTTACATATAGTAGTCAAGTAATATGCCGCTAAATGCAAACGGTACATGTACGGCACAAAATAGATCGCCACAAGTCACTGTCTTTGTGTAAATTTTTCTTTCTTCGACGAGGGCCCCATCGGAGTCCTATTTGAACGCATAACTTGAACATGATGTATGGGTGCGATATCTGTTTCATTGTGATGGCCCGATACATAGATGATGTAATAGGAAAGAACAATGAAACAGATTTCGCACCCATACATCATATTCAAGTAAAGGTTCTGATCAAGTTCGGAGGACCTAACAAGCCGTTTGCAGTAGTAGCTTAAGCAGCACCAGGCCACAGCTCATCAGCAACATCCCTGACGAGCTTCAGCTTGGCAAACATCTTGTCCTCAGTCATGCCATCGGCCCCGACGGCGACGCTCGCGAACCCACATTGCGGGCTAATGCCGATGCTCCCCATGGCCTGCTCGACGGTCCGGCCCTGGCCCTCGGCGATGATGCGCGCGGCCTCGAGGACCTTTTGCTTCATGGCCGCGGCGTCCTCGAGCTCCGGGTCCTTGGTCGTGACGACGCCTAGCACGACATTCTTGCCCTCGGGCAGGAAGCGGAGGGGCTCGAAGCCGCCCGCGCGGGGGCTGTCGTACTCGAGGAAGAAGGTGTCGTAGTTGAGCGTCTTGAAAAATCGCTCTGCGATTTTCTCGTAGGAGCCTTCGCTGAAGTGCATTGATTTGGAAAAGTTGCCTGGATCATATCAGCGTTGGCGCGGTGTTTAAATCACAAGTTCAGTAAATGCTGGCCTTACCTCTGCAAACATGAAGACCGACGTGAAGGCCAGGAGGTCTGTTCTCAAGGCATTTGTTGTGAGCCAGGATATAAGACTCGAACAACTTGTCCGGATCAACACCGTCCTTTCTCAACGACTCGAGCATGTCATCCGAGCAAAAGTAGGCCAGAGTGGGGTCATCGATCTGGATATTCCGCAACCCGTCATCATACAGGGTCTTGAGCTCCTTCTGATAGGCCTTGGCCAGGTCCTCGAAGAAGTCGTCGTCGCTACCGTAGGCCTCGCTGCTGTAGCACTTGCCAGGAGCAAGCCTCAGATGAAAGTAGCAAGGGGGAGGCATGGTGAACTTGCACTGGTCCCACTGCTCCTCGGGCACGGCGCTCTTCAGCAGCCTCCAGTTCTCGAGATACGGGCTCTGCTCGTGCTTGATCTTGCCCTCGCAGACGGCGGCCATGGGGTACTGCTTCCCGGCCTTCTTAAGCGCCGCGATGGGGGGCGCCGAGATCCTCGCGAGGTCCCACGGCACCGGGCTCACCTCGCGGAAGCCCGCGAGCTTCTCGAAGAAGCCGGAGAAGTAGTACTTTCTATCAAACTCGCCGGACGTCAGCGCTCGGACGCCGTTTGCCAGCTGCTTCTGCACAATGTCCTGAATGGCGACTTTTTGAGCCTGGATGAGCTCCGGGCTGCTGCTGCCCTGGCCATCATTGTCCGCCTTTGTCTGTGCCTCTGCTAGCGAGGCGGGACGAATTAAAGACCCGATGTGGTCGGCATGAAATGGGAGCTTCACGTTGGTCATGCTTGATGTATATAAGTCAAGTCAAGGTGACTAATGCTGGTGAGGGGGAGGGGTTAGGGGTCAGGAACAAAAAGGGAAGAAGAGGAAAGAAAGATGGGGGATTTTCTGAAGGAGTAACGACACAACAGGACAGGAGGATCAAATGATTTCTTTTTATACATGTATGTGCGAGCGTGAACAGGACGGGTTCGCCTTCCGAAATATGTCAAGAGCAAATGCCGACAGATATGCCGACAGATATACCGATGGATAGCTCTTTCCCCATCCCCACATTCAGATGCTGCAACATGCGAGGAATCGCCACCTTACGGCAATTTTACAAAGACGAAGCTGCCCCGCCCAAGGTGAGGGGTTCCTCGACGAAGACGTTTGGGGGGAAGGTGCGTGGAGGTTCGGAGAAATGGTTGATTGGGTCGCCTCTGTATCTTTGGTTGGGATATTGGAATCTCTCGGAATATGCGGGGTTTGTATTTTAATCGTAGCCTTAGCCTAAATTACATTACATCCACCACCCGGAAATACTGGAAAACTAACAATACCAAATACAACAAACAAACACTATGCCTGCCTGTCTCTGCTATGCCGGATTTTGCCTATCGAGTAGTGTTTAAATCCTTATCCTAAAGCATAGCACAGTTATCCAAGCCTGCTTTGGATGTCTGGTTCTGGTTAATGAAAGTGCACTTGAGCTCTCATATCGAGATTTCAGTTCTCTCCTCCCACATCCAACCCCATTATTTGACAAAAAAAAAAAAAACCTCATGTGTGTGCGTATGTGTCTGTGTGTCTTGGATATCGAGCATTGCGGCACAGGCGAGGACCCTTTTTTAGGCCATGGCTGCATCATTGCCAGTGGGCTGCGCAGCTGATGTGTGAATGGCAGGCTGGGGAGCAACGCCAGTGTTTGCCCCAGAAGTATACGCTTCTTGAGGCTGCCGGGAGGTACCATTGGTGGCGCCATTGTGATGGTATCCGTTGTGATGGTGGCGATACTTCTCATTCCCGCCCATGTCAGCCGCGGCACCAATGGTAGGAACGAAGACGCCCAGGTTATTGAGGTCTATGTTGCGGTGGCCCCAGAGCAGGACGGAGGAGAAGACGGGCTTGGAGATGAGATCAAGGACGCCGTAGTAGATTGCCTCGGAGTCTGGATGGATGATATTGCCACCCTCGCTCACTCCCCAGGCGACGGGGTAGCAGAGCCAGACGGCGATCAAGATGGCGCCGCAGGCGTAGTAAGTCGACTTGACCGATCCGCCAAAGGCGTTGGCGCTCTTGCGGCCGTGAACAAGCAGGGCGTAGGCGACGTAGAAGAAGGCAGCCACGCCAAAGGTCCAGAACCCCCACTTGTACCTCGTCTGCGTGAGTGCGCCGATGAGGCCGCACACGACCATGATCTCGTCGGCCAAGATGGTGACGAGGATGGTAGGCCACGGCACAGCAGCGGTGACGAGGAGGTTCACAAGCAGGAGAGGCGTCGTGATGAACCAGTCAATGTAGCGAGCGTAAAAGATCTCCCGGGTGCCGGCGGCGAAGACCTTGCTCTCGCCGGGCCGCATGAACTCGGCCGTGACGGGGACCTGGCCGAGGTTGGAGCCCATGGCGAAGTAGGAGATGGAGGCGACGAAGAGGAGGACGGCCGTGGTATGGTGGAAGAACCTCTGATGCTGGGGCTTGGTGAAGGAGAGAGCCATGACGCACAGGGTGGAAAATCCCATGACGGAGCAGACGGTATAGAGCCAGTCTGAGCCACGGGTGCTGATTTCGAGGTCGGCGTGCCGAAACACCACCGAGTTGGTAGATAGCGCGTGGTTGCCCATCTTGAGTTGTTCAATATGTCCCACGCCGTTGGACGAAGAAGAATAATACTGCAAAAAAAGGGGCAGTGGGGGGGGAGGGGGACGAAGAAGCAATTCTGGATGAAATTCTTTTTGCGGATATATCGCTATCGCTTGACAGACTCTATGGCTCAAGACCACATGTCAAAGGGGGAGGGGGGAAAGGGAGCTAGTTATGAATTGCTTTCGACCATCTACAAAGTCGATGATTTCATTGTACGTATGGCAACCATCAGAACGAAACAATCAGTACGACATGGAACTGTCGGAGAACAACATCCATAACGGCAAGAGGTGATTCGAGGAAGCAATAAGCACGACATTGGATGTTGTTCTCCGGCAGTTCAGCTCCATGTCGTACTTATTGCTTCCTCGAATCGAATCAACTTCACAAGCATTCCTTTTCTACTCACATCATAGTGGTATGTGTAGAAGATGGCCTCATGAAGATCACACCACAAGTCTCCAGCCCCACGGCTTCGTTTCAACGGGCTTCGTCCAACGGCTGGCTAAAACGCTTTTGCCGCTGCCGCGCTAGCAATATCGTGATGACCCGTTTGAAAATCATACCCAATACAATGCAAATGCATTTAAGCAACCCGCGGAAAGAAACTCCCGGCAACAAAGTGCCGAGAAAGGGACGGAGGGGGGGGGAGGGGGGACGAGAGGGTGTCACCGAGAGCGATCAGACTGGTCGAGATGGATTGTTAACAAGGAGAAGAAAGAAGAGAGTTCATGTTGGAGAGATTCACTTTTTTTCTCATGCTTATTTATTGGTGAATTTTTGTTTTAAGCTAGAGCCCGTTGAATTCGCGGAAAGGCGCGCTTTCCTTGTTGAAAGTTGGCAAATCTCAATCTCTACCCTAGATTTTTTCCCCCTTTTTCTCTCCAATAAAAAGTAATTCGGTTTAAAAGACTCAACGGGAATAAAAGGAGATACAAACTCCGCCATGTTGAGCTTACCTCGAAGGTTACAACATTTTGAATAGTATGTGGCTCACATCATAGGCATCGACAAGTTATAGTTAACCAGTGAGCAGAGAAGTCCCGAGCCAAATAAAACTTAATATCCCTAGCGTCATTGATTTATTTCAACAAACAAGTTGTCCTTTAGATTATGTTTTGTGAGGGGGGAGGGGAGATGCTGACATGGCGTCATCATGATTGTGCATCATGAAAGTGCAAGAACGAATGTCAGATCCAAAAACTGTCCGATTGCACCGATTCGTGGCCATACACATACTTCAAAGTCATTGGAGCTCATCGTTTCAATTTTTTGGTTGCAATACTACTACTAGGTAGTAGTACTTGCCTTGTACTACAGCGCTTGTTAGAGCTGCATGTCGATGTCGCCAATCATGGAGGCAAAACAGAGTCATCCGTATGCAATCCCCAAATCATCAAACAAACAAAACGAACAAACAAGCAGCTTGGCTAACGAATAATGCATTGTGCATCAGATATCTATCGGGCAATTTTGCGCCTATACGCACCACGAAACGACTGGTACATTGTCAGCACGAGGGCGAGATTCCATTTGAACTCGCCGGTGGTCAATATGTCCGCAACGGTGCCAATCCTCTCGTCAACCAAGATTTGGGTCGAGATGCTCACTGGTTCGACGGCGACGGCATGCTCACGGGCGTGTTCTTCAAGCGCTTCGGAAGCAAGAGGGACATACTTGAACCGTACTTTGTTAACCAGTACCTCTTGACCGACGTGCATCTATATGCCAGCACCACGCCATATCTGCGCCGCCCGGTCCTACCGAGCATCTCGACTCTCGTCAGCCCTGCCAAAACCGGCCTCGCGGCATTTCTCGACATTCTTCGCTCCGTCTTCCTCTGTTTCCTCTCTCGCCTCCCCGGTCGCCCGACGGTCAGCAGGATCAGCGTCGCCAACACCAGCGTGGTCTACCATGACGGCAGGGCTCTGGCAACGTGCGAGAGCGGACCTCCCCTGCGCTTCGTCCTCCCGACTCTGGAGACTATAGGCTGGTACAACGGGAGGAGAGCGGACAACGAGCCGCGCAGGAAGGATGATGATGACAGGAAGCCTGGGTTTGGTGGCAACGGGCCCCTTTCGTGGATGAGAGAATGGACAACGGCCCATCCGCGGGTCGATCCGGTCAGCAACGAGCTCATCGCCTTTCACTCAACCTTTGCACCGCCGTACGTGCGATACTCCATCGTCCAGCCGGAGAAGCAGCAGATCGACCCCGGCTCTTCAAAGTTCGACGAGGCCGTCCCAGGTATCACGTCCCCAAAGATGATGCACGACTTTGGCGTCTCGCGCCGGCACACGGTCATCATGGACTTGCCCCTGACCTTGGACCCCAAGAATCAGATGCGCGGCATGCCCAGCCTCTGCTACGATGCCATCATGAAATCTCGCTTTGGCGTCTTTCCTCGCTACGACCCCAACTTTATCCAGTTCTTCGAGACGAACCCGTGCCTCATCTTCCATGCCGCCAATTGCTGGGATACCACCTCGCCAGCCGTCAAGGAAGAAATTCCGGCCGAGACGGTGGTCAACCTCTTGGCTTGCCGGCTCACGTCAGCGGCCACAATGTTCAGCTCTGGCAATTTGCCGTGTCCTACTTCCAAGCCGGTGCCCCCCGAGTACGCCGAGGAAGAGCAGTGCCGGCTGTACTACTACAGCTTCCCCATGGCAGCTCCTGGTCAGCCTTCTCACATCAGGCACCAGTGGGCGCTATCGGCTATTCAGTTTGAGTTCCCGACCTTGGCACCCGGCAAGTCAATGCAGGAGTGCCAGTACGTCTACGGATGCTCAACTTCTGAATCCTTCACTGCGGCACTGGGCAAGGCGGCCAAGGTAGATCTCCTGGCCAAGGTCAACGTCAAGCACCTGATAGCGAAGGGGATCAAGGAGAGCCCTCAGCCCATTAAAGGCTGTGTCGATACCCGTACGGTCCGTCAAATCATCCAAAGCAAGGATCGTAACGACCCCGTTCAGCTGTTTGAGATGCCGCCAGGGTGGTATGCTCAAGAGCCCCGGTTCGTGCCCCGTGCCGACGGCAGATCGGAGGATGACGGCTGGCTCCTGACGTACGTCTTTGACGAGTCTCAGCTGGACGAGTTTGGTGACTGTCGAGAAGACTCAAAGAGCGAGCTGTGGATCATTGACGCCAAGGGGATGAAGGACGTGGTTGCCAAGATCAAGCTTCCCCAGCGCGTCCCGTATGGTCTGCACGGAGACTGGTTCACGCAGGCGCAGATGTTGGGGCAGCGCCGATTCGACGCGGTTCGGAGCGACGTGGTGGATGAGGAAAGTTCTATGTTTGACGGGATGAGGGACAGAATGGAGAGTTGGGTCGGTTGATAGGGGGGGGGCCCGTTGATACCCTATGATTACTTACTATGTACGGATAATTGATAATGATAATATATATCTTGAAGATGGGTGCAAAAATAACTACTATATTAGCACTTGTTGAAAAGATGATCTCAAAATACCCGTTTAAAAAAAAAGACCACATTGCAGTTGAGTGCTATCCCTCTTGAGTTCGAGCCCCCTCCGCCTCCTGGATTTTCTTTTGATTTAAATAACGGCAATTTAGTTCTGGCAAATCTGATGATGGCTATTTGTTGATGAAACGCTGTACAAGAGATGAAAGACCTATACTCCCAAGGTATATTATATGTACATATATGTATTATGTATACAGCCCAATCTAAAGGGTCTTATTCCTCTTCTTCTCCCCCTCTTAATCAACTTAGGCAGGGATCTTGAAGCCCGTCTGCCTCAGCTTCTGGAAAACACCGTCGGGATCGTACTTTGCCGAAGCGGCCTGTAGGAACTCGACCGACCCGGCGCCATAGCTCCGGATGGGGTCCTGGTCGCCGAGGGCGTAGTTGAGGTACTGCCATCCCAGGTTGACGCCGGTCCGGTCGGCGTAGGCGTCGGCGGCGTCGCGCCACTCGATGGTCAGGGGCTGGATCCTCTCCTGGTTCTCGGCCGTGTCGACGGTGACGGCAATCATCCACATGATGGCGGCGGGGCGGTCGGCCGAGACGATGGCCTCGAGGCCGAGGACGTTGCCGCCGTTGTCCTCGCCGTGCCTGACGATGGATTCGGTCACGGGCTGGAACTGGAGGATGATGGAGAAGACGGCTTCGGGGGCGGCCTGCTGCATCTGGGCGACTTTTTGCTCGAGCTCGTCGGCCATGTAGTTCATGAAGTCCTTTTCGTTGGTGACGAGACCGCTCATCCACATGGGGCTTTTATAATGTTAGCACGTACTCCTTTTTTTACCCCTTTTTTCTTTTTTTTCCCCTCCCAACGCAAAGGGACTAAATCCTCCCAAGAACTTGATTTAAGGGGGGGAAAAAAACTTACTAGACGCCGAGAGGTGTAGGCCCGGTAAATTGAGGCACGAGGTCGGACAAAAGACCAACGCTAGCGGTGCTGGACACGTTCTGAATACCGCGATGCTCCTCAAATATGGGGGCATCGGGGACCGAGTCGACGTTGGACATGACGGTGATGACGGAGAAGTCGGTGCCGTTCCACTGGACGGTGGTGATGAGCTGAGACGCCGTATCGGCGGACATGGCATCGGCAAAGTTGAGGTAAGCGTCGAAGACGGCATCGCGGTCTTGGAGGTCGTAAAAGACGAAGCCACCCCACATGGTGTTGTTTTCAATGACGCCTATATGAAGAAGGAAAGAAGAAGGTGTCAGGTTAAGCCATCTCTCTTTTTGCTAGGATTGGGGGGAAAAAGGATAAAAAAGGGGGAGAGGAGAAAACGATGAATGAGGCTTAAAAACTCACGCTGATCCAAGCGAGTGACAAAGCCAAGGTTTCCAGAACCTCCCTTGAGAGACTTCCAGAGATCGGGGTTCTCGTCCTTGTTGGCGTTGACGATGCTGCCATCCCCAAGAACAACCTCGAAGTTGACGACGGAATCGCAAGCCCAGCCACGCCTGCTGGAGTGGAAAGAGTACTGGTTTTTTACATGTTAGATTCCTAGTTTACAGCTTCGTGCACACAAACATATACATAATATATATGTATGTATACGCGAGGGGAGAGAGAGAAAAACGTGGAGAAAAAAAGCTTACACCGCCGCCAGTAGTGAAGCCACCAACACCAACAACAGAAGCACGTCCGCCGTGAGAAACGACGCCGTAAGGGTTCAGAGCCTCGTAAGAGTGGCCCCAATCGGAACCAGGCTGGATAGAGGCAACCTTGGTCTCAGGGTCGTAGGTTGTAGCATTCATGTAAGCTTTAACAGTCAGTCAGTCTACTTTCATTGCAAAATTCCTCGCGATAGAAGAGAGAGACAAAAAAGAAGAGCTCACAGAAATCAACAGTGACTCCATCCTTGATACCGTTGCCGCCCTTCCAAGCAGTGTGAGAACCGCTACGCATGCCAAAGGGGCACTGGTGCTTGGTAAAGATCTTGGTGGCGGCGGCGACATCCTCGCTGGATTCGGGCATGACCATGCACCAAGGCGCCTGGGCCGAGTTGGCCGAGTAGTAAGTCTGCAGACGAGCATCGTAGGCCTCATCTTCGGGTGCGTAGACCTTGCCCTTGAGTAGGGGATCCTTTGCCAGGGCGGTGCACTGTTCACGATACAAAAAAAAAAGGATTCATCGAGTCAGTTTATTTCTTTTGTTTCACTGGTCTACCCAATTGGCTGTACTGTATGAACGGTAGGGAAAGGAAAGGAAAATCTTACGCAGTGACATTCGGGGCCGCCTTTGGCCAACACCGGGATCACGGCCGCGAGGAGCGCAGCAGCAATTGAGGTCTTCATGATGGGGAGGAGGAGGAGAGGGGTGGGAGATAAATTACGTGACAGACGATTTGAAGGGGGGAAAGAAGGACGATCGATCAAATCGATAGAAGAAGGGGTACAGAAAAGGGACAATTCCAGATTGTGTGTGTGGGCTTTATGTAAAAAAGGTCGGACTCAAATACCGAACATGTTGTATTACATATATGTAAAGAAATCAAATAATAGTAATAAAAGGCCCGCCGCTATGAAAGAAAGGCAGGAAAAATCTATGCATGACTCGCATAAAGGATCCGGGCGTCTCTGAAATGACAAAGAATTTATGCCAGACAACTTCTCCTACCCTAGTTGCGCGCGTCGGTTGTGTTTTTTTTTTCTTTTTTTTCTTTATTTTCTTTTTTTTTTTTTTTTTTACGCGAACCGGGTGCCTGTTTCCATCAGTAATTGCAACACCAAATAGGGGCTAGGGTAGTGTTCCTTCGAGATAAAACCAGTCCGCGGAAAAAGGATTCGGCAAAAGAATAAGTGTGTGTTGTGGGCCAGCATATTCCAAGTCTTTTTTCTGTGTCTTTTGCCTTTTGTTTTTCATTATATTTTTTGTTTTTTATTTTTTGTTCTAGAAGAGTTGCAGAATCATCGGAGCTGAACCGTTGGATGAAAGAAAGGGGGCGACATGTTTGTCATTACATGTGCATACTAGTAGTAAGTAATGCATTGAGGAATGTTCTCCGTCGTCGTCGACATTGGAACTCTCTCGAATAAGCTCTTGCCGGTTACAGATCGGCTCGCTGCTTGGCACCCAATGGGAGAATTTGCCGTATCAGGAACCCGCACAGGCACAGGTCGGCTTTTTTCGGGGAACTTATGGATTCTGGGGCAGCGACTTTGCGCTCTAAGCAAGCATTATACGGAGCATAATCTCATTCATTCCAATAGTTCTCTTTCCCCTGATGCACAAATTCAGCTTCACCAAGATTCATCAACATCTTGGCCTATTCAATGGGCTTCTATTAATGGCCATCATGGCATGTACTCGGACGGTGTTTCAAGGACGCACACACACACACACACACCCCGCAACCTCTAGAAATTTCATTAAAAAATCGTCTGTCGCAAGTTACTTGTATGGCGCGATCATCTAGCACGGGCCTACTAGTGGCCTAAAGACCACCACGGCTACAAGGCAGCCGATGGAATGAATCTCCGTGGGACGATTTAGCCCGCCTGCAATCCTCCGGTAGCCTAATACTGAGAGTCGTCCCATTCGTCAATGAGCAAAAGGGAAAAAAACGGGAGGAGGAAGTGAAACTTCGGAGCAACGCCGAGGATGGTGGCGAGATTAATAGCATGACGCCAAGAATAACCAGAACTGGTCTCGGTCGCGAGTCTCCTTGATGTACGGAGTAATAGTCCCCCTTCCCCCTCTCCCCCCGTATTCGCCAACCCGAGGAACTACAAGTACAGAGACGGGAGGGACCGTCGTGGTGGTGGTGGTGGTG
>PXOB01000208.1:0-64317 GCA_003012115.1 Trichothecium sympodiale
GTTGAAGTAGCTCTACTGCCTCTTGTATTCGTCCATCCATCAGTAAGCAGCGCCCAACCCAGTACTCCAGATGACAGGTTTCTAAATCTTCATGACCTGGAACTATGTGGAGAGCTTTCAGTGCATGCGGCAAGTATTGTCGCCACAGTTCACGGTACTCCCAGTCATCTGTTGGAAATACCTCGAAGATACGCGCGATTACGGCCTGTTTTTGCGGCTTCTCAATGCCATCTTTCGCAGCCCAGATCTGAGTAGCTAAATGTACCAGACTGTGCATGTCGTATATCTCGTTGTCCTCTCGCTGACTCAGGAAGCTATAGCCGCATAACGTGCCGATTGCGCTGGTCATCCTTTGTTCAGACCCTAGATCAGGCAGTAAAGTCCGAGGTATCGCTTTAGGTTCAATACAAGCCATAAACCATATTAGTTTTGCGGCATCCTCATCTTCATTATGAATCTGCTCGAAAGATATAATCCACGTAGTAGCGGCCGCGCCCTGCGCTTTTCGATAATGGTTGCTGTCGCGAAATTCACGACTCAATAACTCTACCATATCCTGGTTCGTGTTCTCAAAAAGTCGGAGGTACTTTTCGATGGATATCTTATTCGTGTTAATGTAGGCAGAGGCCTGCGCGATAGCAAGTGGTAGATGTGTAAGCTTTTGTAAGAGTTTGCCGACAAGATGTTCATTCTCCACTTCGCCCTTTTTGATCAAAGATTTATGCAATAAATCCTTTGCATCTACTCCGCTCATCTCAGAAAGCTCAACGATATTTTCTGCATCTGCAATAGCGACGGCTATTTCTTGTGATCTTGTCGTAAACAGGATTCGCCCTGAATCGCCATCCGGTAGGAAATCAGAGATTCCATCTGATTGTTCCTCTGATCCATATAGAACGCTCATATCGTCGACATTATCGATAATGAGGAACCAATTTCCGGCTGCATCCGAATCCAGGAAGTCACGAGCCACTTCTTTAGGATCGTCATCAGCGGCACATTGAATACCGAATTTGCGGATAATATCAGTACAGGCTTGCTCGAAACTAGCCTTGCTTAAGGCGGGAATCCAGAGGACTGAGCCATATTTCTGTTCAAGAACGTTGCTCCTGACTAGATGTGCAATGTGCAGAGCAATCTGTGTTTTACCTATCCCACCTAACCCGACAAGTGCAACTCGTTGGTGATTTGAATTGGCGAAGAGGAGACGCTGGAGTCTTTGTGTTTCGTCCTTGCGTCCTGTAAATTTTCTGTTCTTCGAATATGGGAGGTGATGGTTTATGTGCCCTAATGCACGTTAGTCACGAAATAAAAGGCCTTTCGATGTATGAATTGTACTTACGCTCTATCCTATTTGACTCATTTAATATTGAGTCTGCAGGAGAAGAGGCGGGCCAATGGCTTAGAAAAGCCTTTGCACAGGCCGCAGCTGTAGCAGCAGCATACTGCTGCCACGCCTTATTCTTGTGGCTGTCCGCATAATCACACGCGCCTTTGATCAGCACGCACGGGAAGATATCCCACATCCCAACACCCTCCATCTCGAACGCTATGATGCCGTTTTCTTTTGCGATTGCGTCGCGGTGCTCGCCTGACCTCATCACAGAGTCTCCCGACGCCATGCACCCAAAATGGATTTTAGGTTGAGGGTTATTATTACCCTGTGTGACGTTGAGACGTGAACGTGCAACGAGCTTGCCGTTGCAACCTAATTGTTCACACGTTTCCTGGTCCCCTTCATGACGATAAGCTGCTTCAAAAAGCCTATCGTTCTGTGCGCCAGGATACTCGGAATGAAGAAGTGGTTTTTCTTGAAAGACATCTAGGCAGTTTTTCATACTGCTGACTAGCTGCTCCTGAAGCTGATTGCCTTTTAATTTTGCCAACAGCCCCCGTATTTCAACGGGAGGTCTGCTTAGTGATTCTAGTAGTGTGTCTTTGCGTACAAACCTATCTGGCAGTTGTCGCCCGAAATCATATTGTATGATGCCATCACTAATTATCACGTCGCCAAGCAATATCTCTTCTCTGGTAGGGCTAAATGGCACCACACCGCAGATACCCACTACTAGTGCAAGCTTGATGTTCGGGAAGCTTGTCCGACAATTAGCGGCTGTTGTTGCTGCCTGGGCCTTTCCCATCCCCGGCATGTGTACGAGAACACTGTTATGTTGACCGATCGCGCCGAGAGAGTATGTATTATGATCAGATGGGGCTTTGCCGAATGGCGGACCGCCATCGTCCCAGACAACATCGAAGAGAGCGGCGACAGCATCAGCCTCAAGGGGAAGAGCGCAAATGATGGCTACCTCGAATCCGTGCCGAGTGGTCGGTCGGGTTGGGTGGGCACTCTCGTTAGGCATAGTTGTTGCCGAAAGTGTACTCCGCAGGTGGGACCAACGATGATGACAGGAAGGTCTTTTCGTGCCAGCCCGGTCCGACGGACCTTGCCAGCTAAGTTGGTGAAGGAAAAGCAAGCTCGAGACGCAGGTTATAATAGGTAATACGGAGTAGAGTAGACGGAGCAATCTACTATTTTAACTCATCATAAGCGTGCGGGGCTGGAGCTTCGGATAGAAAAACGATGGGGACTGATGAAGCTCCTGGCAAGGATGGATGTATGTATTTTGTATTTTGTGAAAGCTGAGTGCCAACCCCTCGGGGTTTCGTCATAGGTAAACATTATTGATGCCTGAGGCATTAAGGCCCAATCAGGGAAGGCGCCAAACAAGTCCACCAGCACAACTAATAGGCGACCTCGCCCTTCTCGATGATCTCTGGACTTGCCGCTTAGGGCAGCAATTAATCAATTTCCCTGCCTCATAATATATCCTCATCCCCTCAGACTGTTCCAAAACCCTTGAATAAACCATAACCTCCTCCCTGATGACCATACTAGCTATATCTGGCAATCTTCTCACCAATGCACCGGGTCAGGCAAGCCACAGCATCCATATCCCTCTCCATCTCCAGACACCTTTTCTCAGCTTTCTAGCATAATGCCCTGACCGTTTCCAATTCATTGTCAAGTATGCCTATCCTCTCAACCACACACGTTCAATCTTCGACATTTCCTCATTCACGTCCTTTTATATTCCGACCAAAATATCTTTAGTCATAGTCAGCTCGTTGACAGATAGCACCCTTAAATCTTCCTCCCGTCCCTTCATGCAGATGGCGCCGGTCAGGCGAGTAACACATAACCTCAGGGACCCTCCGGCATCGCACCATGATGAACTTGTACTGATGGCCGGATTCGACCAACCCAAACACCGTACCAGAAGTATCTCCAACGCGAGGATGAGTGGGAAGATCTATCCTACTTTACATTCCTTACTACTATTGACTTCTCCGCTTCCCCAGCGGCGAAGCCGCGAGTATTGGCTTACAACCTACGCTATAAGCCTGACCCAGAGGCTGTAGACTACGAGCAGTTTTACCGCGTTAAGCGTATTCTCCACTATGATCACCGTAGCCCAGACGACCTCAAGACTGTTGATGATATCGAGTTCGATAACTCTACAGCGACATTCGAGTACTGTCAGGGTGTTCACTCCAACCTACATGACGACGACTACTATAGTGACGTGCAGCCTCCGCCCGACCCCGCAGAGCTTGAATAGCAGCAAGAAGATCTCCAGCCAGAACTCAATTATCAGCAAGATTAGGAGCGCCTTGCCGCACAGCTCCCTATCTGTAACCTCGAGACCGAGGATGTCGAGGCTATTAGCAATAGGGATCTTGACTTAAAGCACGACTGGATTGCTCATATAGGCAGGTATCCCGACCTCGAGGAGTTAGGCATTGACTACTAGAAGCAGGCTCAAGCCGACTTCCAAGACGATGCTGAAGACGTGTTCACAGATGATATGGCGCAGCAGCTTAATGTCGAGCAGAAGTTGGTATACGACGAATTCGAATAGTATATTCAGCAATTTCTCGACCCCGATACGCCTAAGCCGGATCCCCTATTGATGCAGGTTGATGGGGAAGGGGGCACCGCAAGTCTTTTCTTATCAACACCGTCACTAGCCGTCTTCGCCAAGTAGCTGGCTATAATATCATCATAAGAAGCGCTCCAACGGGAGTTGCTGCGAATAACATCAACGGTGTGACACTCCATTCTCTCCCGCACTTACCGATCTCCAAGAGCATCAGCGTATTGCAGCCTCTTGCTCGAACTGAGTTATCCAACCTTCAAGCTCAACTGCGCCGCGTGCAATATCTCATCATCGACGAGAAGTCAATGATTAGCGTGCGCACTATGTCTTTCATTGATAATAGACTTCGTCAAGTCTTCCCTGCCTATCAAAATACGTATTTCGGGGGCCGCAGTATACTATTGTTAGGCGACTTTTACCAACTTCCACCTGTGATGGGCAAGCCACTATATTCAACGGATGAGCTACATCTTGTGGCTGACAATAAAGTACAATCTGCCTATATGGCATTTGAGCAGACCGTGGTTCTTCAGCAAGTTGTTCGCCAGCAAAGCGATGAACAACCTCTGTTCCGATATGCCCTACGCGCCCTTCGCTTCAGTCAGACCTCTCTTCAATACTGGGAGCTGCTCTCTAGCCGCACTGCAGGCGCCCTATCCCCTCGTGAAGTTGAATCTTTCGATGTTGCCCTTAGGATCTACACAAGAAACGCCATGGTGAACGAGTACAACATCACGCATATGGAGAATTTGAAGCAGGCTTGCATCATGTGCCGGGCCAAGAATACAGGCACTGGCTCCAAAGCCGCAGATTCGATGGCAGCTGGAAGCCTCCACAACACTATTCCCCTCTGTATCGGCGCGCGTGTGATGCTAACAAAGAACCTATGGACTGCTGTTGGCTTGGTCATCGGAGCTCTTGGTACTGTTCATGATATCTCCTGGGCCTCAGGTGTTGATTCTACCCGAGAAGAGGCTCCTATTGTTGTGCTGGTCAGCTTTGACCGCTACACCGGTCCTCCTTACTATACAAAACCTCTACTTGCACAAGTTGTGCCCATCTTCCAATCTACTGCTGACTTCCACCACACTTCCGTTGACTGCACACGTACGCAGTTCCCTTTGACGGTTGCCTACGCTATTACAGTCCACGGGTGTCAAGGTGTCACCCTCGACAAGGCCGTATTAACTGACATCTCTCTACGTGAGTTTTCGAGTGTGCTCAGAATCTCAGATACGTAGCAGTCTCTCGTTGAGCAGAGGGTTCAAATTTCAACAAGCAAATTGGAAATTTCAACAAGCAACTAAGCTAGATTTAGAAGAAATCTCCACTTTATACCGACGGGCTGCGTTGACGGCTGCGTTGAGGCAGCTATTGCGACTTGCTATTATAATTGTTGCAAGTCACGTGTGGGTGCACCGGCCACTACACGATGACCTTGCATTGTTTTGATCCAAACCCAAACCTAGCTAGCTTCATCATCAATGATCAACATCAACATCAACGCTCTTTTCAACAATGATGCAGAAGCTAGCTAGGTTTGGGTTTGGATCAAAAATCATCAAAACAATGCAAGGTCATCGTGTAGTGGTCTGTGCATACGCACACGTGACTTGCTACATAAGAAGAGCAAATCTGGCCGCTGCGCTCCTGCTCCTGCATAATACTGCATTCGCAAAGCTGCTGCGCAGCTTTGCTCAATTAATCGCCTCAAGAACTCATGACTGCTTTGACCAATTTGCAGGCTGGACTCGGAATGAACACTATGGTAGCAGACTAGGTATTACGACGCTTGCGGAGCTTTATAAACGGCATCCTAAAATGTCTTCGCATGTAAATATCGACTAGCTTATCTCTTCTCGACGGCGATAGGAATGGAAAGACTAAGATGACCTGGTGGGGAAGAGAGGATTTGACCCGAGAGCCGACTTCGATCACATTCGCGTCTACTTTGGGGCTATCGCGAGCTCGCCGCGATCTTTACGGACCTTAGGATCGTCGTGCCAGCTCCTCTATTGGTGCCCACTGGCGATGATAGAAAGCTACATGTACGGAGTACGGAGTAGCTATTACGGAGTACATAAGTGGGCTTGGTTCAACGACTCCACGAGACTTCACGCGGCCCATTGCGGCCCGAGCCGCGATCGAGTTAACTGCTATCAAAGGGTGGAGATTGCCATGCCCAGTACTTGGATCGCCAGGAGAGATCTCCCTACATGTAATTTGTATTTCATGATATAGGCAATCAGTAGGTCAGATTTCAGGATGGGTAGGAACATCTACGAGATTCTTCAGAGGAAAACAGTTGGCGGATTATATAAGTACCGATAAGCCGCAGGCGAAGCGGGGTATATGCTGGAGCTTGATCTTATTGGCTACTCCACGATAAAGGGGCGGGGTTTCAGGCTCCCAAGATTCGCAAATCAAAACGTAAAGAGTGCTTTTGCAATCTATACCACATTCCCTACAGCGATCTTGGGTATCAGCGGACTCGACTAGCATCAGAAACCACGGCAGCACTGGGGGCGACCTAGGTCACTTGGCCGAATGAGAAGCAAATAGGGAGTACCTATCTGCTAGACGGCTTACATCAAGGACAAATCCAATCAGGCCCTCTTTCTGAAGCGGGGAGCTGGAATTCATCAAAGACGAGATGTCCCAAGACGATGAACCAAGGCGCGGCCCGGGCATGGTGCCCAATCCAACCTCTTCGGTATGTACTCTTCTCCTAGTCCTGGTTGCCTCTCGATTGCTACGGAAAAGGCTGATCAAATCTGACTATTATAGAATCGCATTAGTAAGACAAATGAAGGCTATACTGTTGGCTGGATATGCGCTATATCTACCGAATACGTTGCCGCCCAAGAGTTCCTCGACGAAGAGCACGACGGTCCAGACCATAAGTCCCCGGATGACTATAATAGTTACACATTAGGGAACATCGGCAAGCACAATGTCGTTATTGCCGTCCTACCTTATGGGGAGTATGGCATAGCACGCGCCGCAGGCGTCGCACAAAACATGGTGCGCAGCTTCCCTAACATCCGGTTTGGATTGATGGTCGGCATTGGTGGCGGTGCGCCAAGCCCAGATCATGACATCCGCTTGGGCGATATCGTGATTAGCACCCCTGGCAATGGGATGGGGGGTGTTTTCCAATACGACTTTGGAAAAACGATACAGGGGCAAGATTTCCAGGAGACGGGGTTCTTGAATCAGCCGCCAATCGTCCTGCGGGCAGCGATAAATGAGCTCAAAGCCAAGTACGAGAGGCATGGGCATCATCTTGACGAAGCCATCAGTAAGGTTCTGGAGAAGAACAAAAGGCTGCAGAAGAAATACAAGCGACCAGACCCGCGTAGCGACAGGCTATACCAAAGCAGCATCACGCACCCTGCAGGGAAAGCTAGCTGTGCGGATGTCTGTGGCAATAATCCATCAATTATAATACCCCGAGGTGAACGAGATGAATACGAGGATAACCCGGCAATTCACTATGGCCTAATCGCTTCGTCAAATAAGTTAATGAAGGACGCGTCTATTCGTGATCGGTTGGCAGCGGATAAGGGCGTCCTCTGTTTCGAAATGGAAGCCGCTGGCTTGATGAATCACTTCCCCTGCCTCGTCATCCGCGGGATATGCGACTACGCAGATACGCATAAGAACAATGAATGGCAAGGGTACGCAGCGATGACCGCAACTGCCTATACAAAGGACCTTCTCTCTTGCATTCACCACAGTAATGTTAAGGCTGAGAAGAAGATTGATGATGCCTTAACTAGTAAGTCTAAGGGCTTAGAACTATGTCACGAATAAATGCTAAGCTTATACGTAGACCTCCACGACGTTGTTGAGCAGCAGCGTGATATTGCCCACGAGCAGCTCTTATTCGAGAAAGCTCAGGTCAAGAAGAGCCAGCACATAGTAAAGCAAAAAGAAGCGGAGCAGTGTCACCAGCTATTCCGTCTTGTAGAGCGTGATACGGACGCGACATACGAGTGGTATAAGGGCCGAGTGGAAAAAAGAATCGAAGGTACTTGCCAGTGGTTTCTACAGCACGTCCACTTTCGGGAATGGCTGGACCAGGAGTCTGGCCCTCTACTAGTAACGGCAGATCCTGGCTGTGGAAAGTCAGTATTGGCTAAATATCTGATTGACCATTTCCTACCACGAGCAGCGACAATCTGCTATTACTTCTTTAAAGACCAAGACCAGTATACGGTCCGACAAGCGCTTTGCGCACTACTTCACCAGCTCTTCTCTCAGCGGCCGTCACTGATTAAACATGCTATACCACGATATAGAAAAGACGGTCAAGGCTTAACCAGGTCGACCGAGTCACTCTGGGAGATCCTGTGGAAATCTCTGGATGATCCCCAGGCAGGGCCAATAATCATTGTCCTTGATGCCTTGGACGAGTGTGCGGAGGCCGAGTTTGAGAATTTGATGCAGAATATAGGGCGCCAGTGTCGTGACAACCAGTCAGGCCGGCGTAAGCTGAAATTCCTTCTTACTAGCCGCCCATACGAGCAAATCGTATCCGGATTTCGAGGGCTACTTGACGCTTTCCCAAATATCCGTATACCACCGGAGGAGGAGTCAGACTCTATCAGCCAGGAGGTGAACCGAGTGATTGCCTACCGAGTTAATCAGTTGTCAGAGAGGAAGTGTCTTTCGCCCCAGTTCAAGAGCCATCTAGAGAAAAGACTACAAGAGACTACCCAACGCACTTATCTGTGGGTATACCTTGTATTTGATCTTTTAGGGAAACAGAACTTTTGCGATCCTCGTGTGGTTTATTCATCTCAGTCCATCACAGCAGGGTTTACTTCCTCCACCAAACAACTCGTGAATTTCTCCTTGCGGACTTTGCATCGGATAGAATTAGTCCGCTTCGTTGGCACCGCTCCATTACCACCCAAGATGCACACCGCGTGCTTGCGAAGTGCTGTATGCTCTATCTCAACCTTTTTAACTCCGACCTTTTCAGCCTTACGTTAGATCCGACTCGGGGGGACGCCTCTAATAATTCTCATGCCTTCCTTGACTACTCAGCCAAAGCCTGGGGCACACACTTGCGGGAGGCCGATATTAATGAAGACCTGGCCATTACCAGTTCCGCTTTGAGACTTTGTGATCCTGATTCAAAAGGCTGCAGTATGTGGTTCAAAAGCTACTGGGAGACTACAGGACGAATATTTCTCAGGCGGTTTACA
Organism: Trichothecium sympodiale; assembly: GCA_003012115.1. NCBI lineage: Eukaryota > Fungi > Ascomycota > Sordariomycetes > Hypocreales > Trichothecium > Trichothecium sympodiale. Next base: position 9,158 of record PXOB01000208.1, read on the forward strand.
GCCCTTACAATAGCCTCATACTTTGGACATTATGCTAGTGTTAAGCAGCTAGTAGAGAAGGGCGCCGACTTCGAGGCAAAGGATAGCGAGTATAGTCAGACGCCGCTATCATGGGCTGCATCAAACGGGGACGAGGGTACTATTAAGCTTCTGCTAGAGAGTGGTGCCGACTTCAAGACAAAGGATGAGTATAGTCTGACGCCGCTATTATGGGCCGCACATAACGGGCACGAGGTTATCGTTAAGCTGCTGCTGGAGAAAGGCGCCGACTTCGAGGCAAAGGATAGGTATAATAAGACGCCGCTATTATTAGCCGCAGAGAACGGGCACGAGGCTATTATTAAGCTGCTGCTAGAGAAAGACGCTGACTTTAAGGCAAGGGATAGCAACTCTAATTACACACTACTATTATAGGCTGTAAGGAATAAACACAGAACTCGTTAGAATAACGGCAATAGCCTCGCAGCCTCGAGCAGGAGACTCGGCTAGCTACGTACTAACGTTTGACCTAGACCTCTTCTTCTTCTTCCGTATGCTTAAATAGAGCTTTTGATTACCCTATATTAAGCCCGAGCCTTGAGCCATGATTAGCAGCAATACAAGTAGCTACATGACCAAGCCATCCCATAGAGCTATTGTTAAGGTGCTGCTAGATAAGGGCACAAACGCTCAGGTAAGGGGTACATCTCATTAGAAACTACTATTGTAGGCTGCAGTAAACAGGCACGAGATTATTGTTAAATTTCCATTGTGTTCTCGATCAGGAGGACTCCCTTTCAGTAACTAATCAGAAGGGTGATATAAAAGCTGTAGCCGCAGTTCCTCTTTGAGATAGAAAACCTATTGAACAAGTTGTGTGTGTGTTTGTAGTCAAGGATGCAGAATGCAGAAAGACCAAGGGAGGCCTGCACGGATTTTATATACACAATGATGACGAGACTTAATGAGTTCTTGAAAAGCTTGAGGACCTGTTGAGTCATTGTCATTGTATTCGTCTTACGGATAGGTATAGAGTTTGAAGCCATTTGAGTATATATGGCTCGATTGTGTCACGAGGCTGAAGCTTCGTATTGTGTTTGAGAAGACTGGGCCTTTTGGCTTTGCGCTTATTGCGTCGGGATTCGGAGGAAAAGAAAATAGTAACAGGTGGACTAACCAATAATATAAGACAAATTCAACAAAGCCGACGACACCCTAAAGCAGAACGCTTTCTCTCACCATAGCCCTCCCAGCCGACGTCGGTACTCTCGAGCAGCAGCTTTGCGAACCCTTTGCTTACTACGTTGTACGTCAGGAACGGAATTTTTGCAAGAGCATCCAGGGCATTACGTTTGACGTCTTCTACTATGACCAGGTCCGGGGCAAGAGTGACTCTCCCTCTCATACGGCTAGGGCCGCCGATGCAGCTCGGCGCACACGTCGACAGATGCTTCCTCCCGAGCCAGAGCCCGAGCCCGAGCAAGACCAAGAGCAAGAATTTACTCGCTGAGGATGAAGAAAGGAGAAAAAGAGGATTGGTCATGTACAGAATAGCTATGCTATAGTGGAAAGGCAATAATTGACTGATAGTTTGGTATTACGTTGTGCGCAGACGATGTTGCTGACAAGTGTCATGTGCTAAAGGAACCCTTCGCTTTGCCTACTGTTGCGAGTCACGTGTAGTGGTCTGTGCACCCCACACGTTGACCTCGTGTTGTTTTGCCAAACCCAAATCCTCGCTAGCTTGTTTTCATTGATCAACAACGCTCTTTTTCATCACCTCATTCAACACCTACCCCTAAGGCGGTTCTACCTAACCGACTTCACGAGTAGGTCCATCACACTGATTAGTAGTAATGAACAAAACGAATAAACAAACAAACATAGTTTATATCCTCTCGTATTAAACTCTATTAAATTAATATTTTGCTGATGACTTCTGGCTGCGGCGATGCTGTCTGGCACGCAACTAGCGAACCTTTTTCGCCATTGTCTTGAAGCAGGCCCGAGCTTTCTCTTTCACTCCCTCATCCTTGAGCGAGCTATTGATGAAAAATTCCTTGGTCTTATGAAAGCCTTCAAGGAATTCCTCGGCTAGGGCAATCTCCTGCTCAGCGGCTAGACCAGCCTCGATGATGGCAGCAGCCAAGTATCTTGCGAACAGCGGGGTTCCTGGTCCCTGAGATGAAGATGGCTGAGGAGGGAAGCCATTGCGCTGTAAATGTCCTTGGACATTTTCTAAGCGCCCTCGCTTGTGGGTTTCTAACCAAACCAGCCAATTCCACATGATACACTTCTGGCCACTGGGTAAAGGAAGGCCGAATTGAGTAACCGCCTCGTCAACCAGAAGACCGAGCTCCCACCGATACCTGATTGTATCGCCTATGTCCCAATAGTCCCGATAATCTGTAGAGCACTCATCTGGATCCTCTGCCCGAAGTTCTGCCCGAAGTTCTTCCCTTTCTCTCTTCATCTCCGCTTCCTCTCTTCTGGCATATGTATGAAGCATACTAGAAAGCCAATGATTTTGTCCTCTGTTCCATTCACATGGTTGTGTTTGTCGTAGGACTAGAGCCATCTCGTTAAGGTCATTTGCCTTTAATGCTCTCTCCATTTTTGAGAAAAGGTAATCAGATGTCTCTTTAGAGATTATCGTGTCGGGCGAACTTCCATAGCGTGCCAAGTTGCTGTTTCCTCCGGATTCGTTATTGGGAGATTCTATCGGCTCGATGATTTCAAGCGCTTGCCAACGATCTTTAAAGTAGGTATATAGGATTCCTGACCTCCCCGCCCATGACTGGCTCCATTGATCATTCTCTGCGCTGAAGGTAAAACGCTGATTTGAGGCGGCCGAGTACGGTGCTTCCGCGCAAAAGTCGATGATCGACCGACAGAACGAGTTATAAGTTGAGGCTTGCTCCTCATCTTTCCAATCAACTTCGGTCCTAGGCTCATTTTGATCTGTATCATCCCGTAAAGTAGTTGTTTTGGATAAAGCTTCAATGACGAGGCTCGCGAATATGGAGCCACAGTACCGCCCTATTGAAGGCGTTTCCATCCATGATACTGATTCCTCTGAGCTCGCAGATAGCATAGTGATGTCCATGGGTAAATGGTCAGGGTTATTGAGGTTCTCCGCAACCCATTGACCAGAATAACAGGCAGTCGATAGGATTGTCACACGACACCCAGGATCAATCGCTTCTTTTATCCTGGTAATAGAGAGACCTTTAGCCTTTTCAGAGGCATCAATCATGAATTTGTAATCCTCAGTACCGTGACAGAATATTAAAAGAAGTAGGGGTGCTTGTGTTCTATTGGCTTCTTCCGAGAAGCTCCTGATTTTGCGCAAAAACTCCTCGGTTATATGCGATGAGCGAATGAAGGTTGGTGTTGTTAATTGGTTCTCGTCCAGCATGGACTTGCTAAGGACAACACGTCGTGTACTACGAGCGCTCCCGTGTAGGTATGTTGTTGGCTTTCCTTTGCTGCCATCGATAATCACTTCTGGCTTCTATAGCGATATCAATACAAGTTAGTAGATAGTATATATATATACCTTTACTAAACACGTACCACTGCAGTGAGCCATAGTTGCTTAGAGCCTAGCCCTTTCAGAAGATAATTAAATGCATAAAAATCCGAAAGAAACCAGCCATCGTCATTCTGGGCCGCCCGTCGTGAATCAGGAGATGCTACTCCAAGTATAAGTGTATTATCGAACGTCACTTTGGTCGTAAGGGATAGAAATGATGGCGGTGGACTTGATGGGTCGTTTTCTTCATGATCATATCGCTTCTTGGCGTAGATGCCGCCTTTAACGAGTTGTTGTTCCATTCTCATTTAAAGGAATCGTTATGGTATTGGAGAGAGAAGAAGATAGGAAAACTAAAAAGAGGGAGAGCAGGGGAGTTTTATTATTAATAACAGGGCTACCTTCCATTAAGTGTCTTTGCTTCAAATTAACTTTGATTACATGTAATCGTGTGGCGGAAAGCATATAAGCGAAGCCTATCTTGTGGCAGTCGCTGACGCCTGTATTAGAAAACCGGCAAAACAATAGCAAAATGAATAATCCGGTCCAATGTCAAAGAGATGGCTAAAACTTAATATCCATTTAGTTTCGTCACTACCATACTGCACCATAGCACGAAGAGCGTAGGCTGGCGAGCTGGTTTTTGGGGGGTGAGGGAGGTCAATACGGGTACACCTTGCTCGGCCAACCCAAAATACCTGGGTAATAATAATGTAATAAATATTACGGCGGACGATAATATTGGCCGACTTTGTCAAAACACAATTCCCAGGCGAAATGACCACTAGGTCTACCTTATGAGTTCTCACACCTCCTGGTCAAAGGAATAAGTCACTATAGTGAGTTGGGCAAGAAAAAACACACCCCTCGATCACCCTATCTACTAGACCTGTCTACTTACTGTTTGACTGTTTGTTTGTCTGAGTAACTAACTGACTGATTGATTGAAGAAGACACCTAACAGGGCGAAAAGTGTGGAAAGTTGCGAAGGTTGATGATCATTGATGATGATGCTTGCTAGATTTTGAGTTTAGGAAAATAAATGCAAGGTCAACGTGTATTGGACCGTGCACACACACGAAGCTTGCAACAAAAAGCAAAAACAAGAAACCGTCATATCAGGGTGGTCAGGTGAAGGTTTGGTTGGTTGGCACTTCCCACCACAACAATAGCAAACAAGGGGTCCAAAAAGGTTAACAAAGTCGATGTTTTTTTCGAAAGTCAATCTTATAGGGGTTTTTGGTTGGCTAGGCAGCCAAAAGGTTGGTCAAATCGGTCAACCGTTCAGACAACCGGACAGTCACCCGGTATGTCCCTAGAACCACAACACGGTATACAATCTAACCCTTGTTTGTTTGTATAGAGCCTAACAGGCAGGAGGTACCCGACTAATCAAAGGTTTAGAACAAGGCACATGGGGCATCTACTACTAGATAAGGAGTACTACTACCTATTACGAGTAGTAGTATTCATATGAAATTCAGCACGCGTAACGAATCGGCATCCCTAAGTATACGGAGTATCACCTCCTCTCCCTAATTATTACCACATTGCTTTCAGCCGCTCACCAAGTCCCTCCATCGGCCTATTAATACAGTGTAACAATCATCCACCCACGCATCGCAACGGCACCACCTACCCATCCGTGACACCTCTTTGAATTACGGGTGCGCGTGATACAAAAAAGAGAAAAATGGCGCTACGGCTCGCCGCTCCGTCACCGCCACTTTTGTTTTTTTCTGCACCGTTGCTTGGAATGTTACCGAGTCGGCTAAGCGAGAGCCTCTCTGCATGTGACCATACGCTCGCCTGTGTGAGACAAAAAGTGTTGAAATCCTACCGAATCAAAAGAGGTCTCAGATAAAATCTAACCCAGTGATACATATAAATTTCAACAGCAAATACCGTCGTCTCCAAAACTCTCAGATGCTACAATCAATTAGGTAAGTGGTAGTCAGACACTCATCGCTTGATTGGGCCGTAATCACACCCCAAAAGACACGCACATCTACCTAAAATGCACCGAAAATGATGAAAAGTAGGACAATATAAGATTTTCTTATTGTTAAGAAACCCAACATGATAGTCCATGAAAGAGCCTCAGGTTTGCAAGGCCCCAAATATTATCAGGCACGGGCAAATGCCCCCCATGTGACTCAATCCCAACAAACAATTGCACAACAGCTCATTCTGCGAAGCGATAGTGGCGAGAAAACAATAGGATGACGAGGCGAATAACGAGCAAAAATGTTCACCGGGGCCCCTCCACTGGCACCGTGACCTTTTGAAAGTTGGGATTCACAGATTTAAGCGAGAGCCAGCCGTTTTTATTTCCAACAGGCGAATAGTCAGCCAGGCCACGATGAACAACGCTTCATCTTTTTTTAAATATTATACGAGTAACTCTAATCAATATATCTCCCATCGAGACATCTAAGCAAGACCAACCAGATCGTACGTCCCTTGCAAAGAAAAAGCAAAAGAAAAGGAAAAAAAAATAGAGAAAAACCTCGCTGCAAATCAGAACTATGCGACCTTGACCAAAAACAGAGAGACAAAAGCGCCAAATTTACCCATTATGGTTGACAAGTCCATGTCCCTTCTCGGCAAGATTGCCAAGGTCTACAACTTCATCATCTGCTACCCCGACAAGCAGCCCAGCCGCAGCAAGGGCCAGCAGCCCGAGCAGTCGTCTTCCTCGCCATGCGAACGGAGCTATGCCGGGCCACCGAATGCGGTCAACGCCCAACCCCAATCCCATGTGAACGGGGAAGCATATTCTACTAGAAGGGGGAGGCCACTGCCATAGCACGTACTCATGGGAAACCGGAAGGCCGGGCGCCACGATACAGACTCACGACAAGCGTGGGATTGAAGCCGCAATGTTGGATATACTTAAGCAAGGAGAAGTATCAACCCGAAACATCTACTCGGATCTATCAACATCGATAATGGATGGTCTGGCCCAAAGAAGTGTAAGGAGAAAGAGAAATCAATTTTTGGGTGGGGATATACGTAACTAGTCCCCGACTCCTGGTATGAGACAAAAACACCTCAACTCCCTGCAACAAAACAATATCATAAGACTTCAAACATGCAAACCCGAACATCATGATGGCAGTCAACAAACATATCGAATGACGTAGACTGCTCCTCAGTGCTGACTTGGCGGAGGTGGGGCGGCGTAGATGAACTGAACCGGTGTTCCGTACCTAACGGAACCACCCATGACAGAGCCAGCCCTGATGCTTTCCGGGGCAATCATGGAGCCAGGCTCGGCCTGAGCAGCCTCGGCGACCCTCAATTCGGTGAGCCAAGTATCCAGCCGCCTCTTTTTATCCTCGCCGGCCTGGACGGCCTGGATGTACGCCCTAGGTCCATTACTATCATCCTCACTCATGCTCCAGAGCGTGAGATGCTCCCCCAAGGCTAGGACAGCGGCGCCGCCAATCTCGATAAAGGGGTTCCTCCACTGCCAGGCGCACGCGGCGCTGAATATCAAGATGAACGTGTCCATGGCGTCGCTGAGCAGGACAGATAGCAGAGCGCGCTTCACCTCATTGAGGCGCGGTTCTGCCGTGTCTGCCGTCAGCAGCAGGCCGCCGAGGATGATGTCGCGAGAGCCCAGCAGGCTGCCGAGGAGGAACGTGCCGCCGGTCGACGCGATGTCGAAGCTCGAGAGGACGAGGCCTGGCCAGGCGATGAAGAGGAGGCCGCGCAGCAGGCGGGCCGAGGCGAAGAACTTCACAGCATAGCGCTGGATGGTATTCAGAGGAGGCTCCGGGTGGGCTGGGAGAAAGTGCTGCGGGCGGAGGAGAGGGGCCGTTTCTTGGGCTCCTGCGTCCATTACTCCAAAATTCCACAGGGCAGTTGTTAAGGAGAAGTTTGGGAGAAAACTTTTTTTTTCTTCGGGAATATTTAGAGAGGGAAATGGGATCGGGAGTGGTTGAAAGTCAAAGGTCTGACAAGGCGGTTTGAAAGTCAATGACGGGGTGCGACCGTTGCGACCTGTCACGACTAGCAATGGACTGATCGACAAGTCGGCTGAATCGCAAACTTTTTTATTTCTCTTGCCTGCCTAGCGGGCGTGGAGATGGAGGCGGTTTTTTTCTGGGGATCTCGATATCACGAAAAAGAGGAAACCGTCAAGGGAAGGAAAAAGAGAAAATTGGCATAGGAGAAAAAGAACCAAACAAGGGGAGAGAGCGATGAGAGAAGCAGTTCACTACTCATCTTTATGTGCATGTCTTTATATGCACATCGCAAATGTCTCGGCAATAAAGGCAAAAAAAGAAACAAGAAAATGGCACAAGACACCATCAGGAGGAAGAACTAGAGACCGGATGGTTTGACCGACTTTCCCATGGTAGTATTAAAAGGAAAATTCGAGGAATCCCCATGATGATGTGGTGGGGTGGGAGGTTTGGTCGCAGGAGAAAGGCTGCACGAGACGACGCACTTCTGCACCTCAAGTGGGGAAAACCAGAAACCGGAAATGTCGCGATAAGCCTGCAGCTTCTTCTTTGCAGCGGGAGTACGGAGTAATAGTTGCAGCAAATCACAACCGATAACAACCCGTTTTAGGGGAGTTGGTGTGATGCAACGATAAGGAAACATGGGGAGGGAGCGCGCTCGTCATTTTTTAGTGGCTGCCTCCGGATCACTGGCAAAAGCCTCCCTCCCTTGCTGCAACCTTTGCATGCAACCCGTTTTTTTTTTTGGAGGGAGGTGAGAGAAACAAGAAAACAAGGCGATAATATTAAGGAATTGAGCAATAAGCTCCGGATGTTTACGCCTTCCCTCGTCATTCAGTTGCCACTTCTATTGCACCACGAGGCTTTAAAATCTTACACAGCCACACAGGCAATCGTAGAGCGGCAGATGATGATGATGTAGAAAACGCCAAAGAAAATTAAATTGTCATTTGCCGATAATTGCTTTTAATATCTTATTCGGATCAAAAAGAGAGAGAAAAACCAAGAAGAACAGACGAACAGGAAATCAGGGTATTAACGTAACCGAACCGAAGATCAACCAAAGATCAACCGAAGGTCGATCGCCGACCAATCGCAGCCTATTATTCTTCCCGCAAGCGACCGTCTCTCTTTAAGCACCAACTGTACTTTTCCACGCCCCTTCTTCAAGTCATGCATCATATCTGAGTTGTTGGTAAGGTAGCCAGCCCGTGGGTGACAGCGGCCTTCAAGCCTCGGCTGTGTCGCTCTACCTTGGCAGTTTTCTCTCCTTCATTCTTTTGTTGACTCTCAGAATAGCCCGCGAAATCCTTTCCTCCCATCATTTTGTTGAAATCTTTGACTCTCAAATAAAACTTGAGCATGCTGATCAAGCTTAATCTCGATTTGCGGCCCAAGATTCATTTGCTCGGTGTGACGGGGGATTGTGTGAGGCTACGGCTGCTCTTTGCGCCACGTCGCCGGTTCTACGGCCACAAAAGAGACAAGAATCTGGGGAGTCATGGCTTGCGTTTATCAAGCTCGCTAATTTCGATAATGAAAAATACTGGTTCGACCTCTCGCTATTGACCGTCCACAGCTCCTTTGAGTGGTGCAAAGCCTTTTTTGAGAGCTTATGCGACATCATTCTGAGACATGTAATGCTTCTCGAGTAAGAAGAGGAGAAGAAACTTCTCCGAGTGCAAGTCTGCCATTACCCTTGAGGGTATTCTTCTGGAGATCTTGTGTTGTTAGGTGTCCTTCCAGTCTAATGCGGCTAGCTCCGCGCCAAACAGCACGAGGAAGGCTGGACTATACACGACGACATTAAGCTTCACATATACTTCGCTCGAGGCGATATCAAGCGCGGCAACAAGTATTCCGAACATTAGTGTTGGCGAGATATATCAAACCAAGCGAGGGATGGTAAACTCACGCGTGCTCGCATCGCTATCCTCTATATACACATCAGAAGATTTGTCGAGGTGAAGAAGCCGCAGGTTCGATAGGCGATTTAATATACTTTATCTAAATCGAGCGAAAGGGCATCTTAGATGTAAGGAGCGTTAATCCCATCGCTATATCGCACGTACATTGCGCCTAAGGCAAAATCGTATTCTATAACGTTATTGAAGGCTAATGTGTCCGAGTAAGTTGCCTATAATTGAGAGTTGACGGTAAAGGTGCACTTACGGGGCGAAATAAGGCGAACATGGGAGTCGTGGATATATCCCTATGGTTGGTCCCCTATGGAGCAAAGTTAGAAAAGAAAAGGAGCTTATTCCGCTTGTATGAAAGTAGTATAGAACAATAAGCAGGAGCAGACTGCTGCTTATAGCAATAACACGTCTAGCAGAGCTGAGGGAATCATGCGTATTGGTATAGTGAAATTTGAAATTGGAGGTAGATTTAGCCAAGCGGAAATGCGGGTGAAGGGGTCGAGCGGTGGCATCATATATTACAACGAGTTTCATAGCCAGCATTGCAGGGCGCATCTTAGATAGGTCAGACGTTAAACACTCCGACTATCGCTCTAGGAAAAAGTGCCGCTCTCTTGCTCTAAGGCTCTCTTGGGCTTTCCCCAGTGTGTTGCGTACTTGGTCTTCGCCTGGCATTACAGGTTGACTAGCGGTCCACTGCATACTTCGATTCCACTTGCAGCTAACATAACGGTCATCGCATTACATACTTGGACATATAGGAGCATGGATTGCCAACGCGCAAGGCAGGGAAGGTGTGGTCGACGGGATAAACTGATATTCTTTATACATATACTTCGGCAGCTGATGGACCGGATCGGCATTCGTTCGAGGAATATATACTTGTATATATCGTGTCCGAGTTAATATCACACCGGGACGAGGCCAGGGTAATGTCAACCGCCGTTGCGGGGCCGGCGCTTCTGGTGATGGATGAGGGAGGACATTGTCCCCATCTTGCAGCAGACGGCGTTCGTATCGATCACCGGAAGCCCGGGAAGGGCTTTCTAAAAGGGCCGTTTATAAATGTCCGAAACGGATTGTGGAAGATTTATAACACGTATGAATAGATTATGGCTAGGGGATACTGAGTGGGGTGCTAACTAATGCGACGTTTTCGAATTGTTTAGATGCTATTAATTATAGCGCGACCATGGAGTATTACTACTACTGTACTACTAATTATTCACAGCTACGTGCGGTTTATATTATGTTGAACAAGGTGATGAATCCCACAAAAGCACTCCTGTGCCAGAAATAAATGTCATTAATGCAACAACAATAACAACAACTCCCCTTCCGACTATGCATAATGATCGAAACTCTTCGCCCAACTTCCTAATAAACGTGGTGTATAGCATGCAAAGTCATCAGGATGAAGAGCAACTTCCAACCCCAACCCATCATGTAAATCAGCACTTGTCCTGTGTAGCAAATTTGACACTCTTCCTCCTCTCCCTGTCCCTCGGACTGCTACTCATTATGCCGCCGCTGCTGGGCATGCCACCGCCGTTGCCGCTCCCAACCATCTCTCGCGCCATGCCAACAGCCCTGCTCTGCGGTACCTCGTGCGCGTCGCTACGCACCCCCCGAGGCGTAGAATGACCGCTGTCGCGCGCTGAGCGGGTGCTCTGCGCGGCGACCGCCTCGGATCGAGCCGTCGTCGCTTCGACGCGGTATCTGCCCGGGAGGCAGGCATGTCCGCAGCCGTCGAGGGGACAGCATCCGCCACTAAACTTCTCCGAGCTGGGCGGTTGCGACGGCGCATGCCATATTGCCAGGCATGAGGCGTGGCCGCCGTGAGCACACCCAGGGCAGTACCACCACTCTGGCAGCGACTCGACATCCAGCTCAGAGGGGCTATACGAGGCAGTTTCGGGCTCGCGATGTCCGCAGACTGCGCAAGGCGCCATGTTTGTGTTGCAGCGTTCGCACGTCCATACCGTCGCATCGGGATCTTTGGGGTCTATCTCTCTGGGCTTACGGCACGAAGCGCAAGCTAACCCCACCTTGATGTTGTCCTGAGCTGGGGCGAAAATGGTCGTGTAGTTGTCGCCCCACTCCGGTAGACCTGCCGGCCAACCTTTTATGCAGAGATTGCGCAGTAAAGCGGCCTCGACAAATAGGCTCATCTTCATGAGCCGGGAGTGATGCTGCCGAAGGACGGCAGTGGCTTGATAAATGTCGATGACCGAGTCCGGGACAAGCGGCCGGAGGAGTAGCACGATCGCTGAGGAGTTCAGGGCGGAGATGCGGGATTCGAATTCGAGGGCGCGGGATATCAGTTTGTAAGGGTCAAGTGGTGCTAATGGAGTCTTGGGTGAGGATATAAGCGGATAAGGATAAGGGGGATCTTGCGGCCAGGGAAGGTAGTCGGTCTCGATTATAGTAGGGCTTGGATGATGCTGGAATGAAATTGGCTTGGTCGGGCTCGTGGGCTGACTCGGAACAGATATCGCAGTTAAGGTAGGCTTAGACACTTCTAGTGGTGGCCCGCTTGAGGCTTGTGAGGGAAACCCATCCTGCGACGGGTAGGTGTCATCGCCTTCAGATTCCATGGTTGTCTGCGAGATAGGGAAGATATCTTCGATAGATTCCTGAGACCCTTTACCTTCCGGCTCAGTCTTTGCCCCTTCCCCAGCGATTCGCCTATGCAAATTACTGCTGCTATCCGTCAAATTGCTCTCCGTGGAAGCAATACCGGGGCGGGTGAAGTTACTCGCAGAGAATGAGTTCTGGACAGTGGGAGGCTTGCTTCCCTCGGAGATGGAAAACAACTGGCCGTAACTTTCGGTAGAGTCATGTCTAGCAGCTCTCGATCTCTGCTGCTGTAACGGCTTGCCGTTCTCGTCATGAGCCCAGCTCTGGCCCTCCTTGGGATTAGGCATGTCCATTGCATTCACAAGGGCTTCGGTGCCATAGAAGTCGTAGCCTTCCGTGCTAGACTTGTGCGTCTCATCACTCTTATTGCTCATGAGGGAAATGGGCTCTGAATCGAGGCGACGGCGTGTATGATTAGTCAAAGAAGGGTGAGCGGAGGGGCCGATCGTCAATGATTCAGGTTCACTGATAGGAGTCAGGCGTTGACCATAGTTGTAGGTATGGTCCTGAAGGCCATGGCCTTCTTCTGTATCGGCAGGACGTGCTCGTGGCGTAGCGACATTGGACGTGCTGTCGATTTCCTCAGAGATAAGGGACCGGGGGCCTAGGGGGCGCGAATCATTGCTACCAGAAGTAGGACCAGCTTGGGTGGATGGTCGCCGTGGTGTCTGATCACCAGCCACGTCCCCCTTTGCAGACCTTGATCTATCTCGGGGACGTTCGATTTTTAGTTTCTGGAAGTGATTGACACGGACTTCAAGATGGTATTGCGCTCTTCGAGTCAGCATCAAGGTTATTCCGAAAGCCAATATGCGCCATGTCTGAGCGAGCCTGAACTGTCTAGCTTGCTCGGCGACTCTGGCGTATTGATCAAGGATCGTGGTGATCCTTTGCGGCAATGACCTGTCCTCTGCCGCACAAGGTAATTCTTTCTCGAGAATCTCCAGATACGCGTTAGACATGAACTGGTACACAGGGACGGTCTTTGCGGCATGCAAGGGGCCAAAGGACATGGCCTGCGTGTTCTTGAACATGCCACTGAGCTTGATAGCTTGGTCCAGGGTCAAGATCTTATTCATTGACTCGGGCTTGAGGTTGTACGGAGGCGTGGAGTGGAGATGTTGACTCCTACCGCTCAACCGCCGCTTATGATGGCGTTTCTTAGTGCTACTATCGGTTTCGGTGTTGAGAAAGCGGCCAAGACCATCTTCTTCAGAGTCACTCTTACTAACGCTCAGAATCGGAGTGTGCGGGCTTTCGCCATAAGAGCTCATCGGGGTCGGCTCAGCAGTGCTGGGCATCGACAACCGTGCCTTGGGGTGCTTCTCTTTCTCCTCCAAGAACATGAGGACCTCTCCTTTAGGTGAAAAGGCCATGACCGTTGTAGGCTGTCGATCGGTGGCCTTGGGTGCATAGGCAACATCACATTGATTAAAGATGCCGTCCGGTCCCACAGTCCAGAGACGATCCTGATCCAGCCACATCATGGCGCTGGGGGAGCTTTCGAACCTTTCAATCTCCTTGTAAGGGTTCGTGGGCCTAGCCAAGTCCCATACATGAACTGCCGAGGTGCCGTATCTCTTAGGACCGGAGTCCTCATACACGATGGCTACTTGGGCAACACGACGACTTTGTGCAGTCGCAGACCACAGTCCTGGCCTCCAGGCTATGGAGGTGACTGGCGCTGGGACGAGCAATGTGTACTTTGCCTTCTGCCTCTTATCCGCACCTGTGCCCAGGTCCCATACGTGGACCTTCATATCTGCACCGGCACTGATGAGATGAGTGCCGTCTGGGTGCCATGCTATGTCTGTACAAGCCCGCTCGTGGGCGTTGATCCTCAAGACCGGGCGGGTCGGATAGCGGACATCCCACTTGGTCACAACGCCGCTGTCGGTACAGCAAGCTATCTCGGTACCCATACGGGGAGACCACTTGACCTGCCGGACAGAGTCTATGCATCGCATGGCATTCCACCGCTGCCGGAACGTCAGTCCCGCCCGGCTTTGTACGGGAGCACCCGTTTCAAACACCCTTGCCAACCCGTCTTGGCTCCCAGAAAGCAGCCAGTTGCCGGAGTGTGGGTTCACGTCTAGGGAGTTGACCTGCCGAGAGTCTTCCTGTATCTGGATGTACTCTAGCGGCTGCGATGCTCCTGCACCTATCCGCGCGACGTCGTACGCGAATATGCGGCCGTTTGCGCATGCCGTGTAAATGTTAGAGTGACCCTGCCACTTGACATCTCGTATATTCAGCATATCGGCCCCCACGCTCGACTTGAGCCCAGAGGACCGCGGTACAATGGCCGCGCGCACGTCGACGCCTTCATTAAAGCGAAAGTCGAAGCTGTTTGGGTCGTCGAGGAGGACCGTCTTGAGGACGTGGGGACCGCCGAAGACGACGGCGCGGCGGTCGCGGGAGACATCAAAGGTGGCCACCGGGGCGCCGACCGCATGGACGGCGTTCTGCGACTTCAAGGGACGGTGTGCGATGGTGCTCGAGGCCGGGGCGCTGGTGACGGAGAGGTCGGCCGAGGGCGTATCGGGCGCCGACTTGCCCAGGAGTTTGCGCATTGCCGCTGCCGAGCTGCTGCCGATTAAGTACTACATGAAAGGAGGCATGGCGCACGATATGACATGCGTAAAATGCTTGCGCATATAAGAAAAGGAAGCGTGACTAAAAAGAAAAAGAAAAATCACTACTTATTCAAACGTTTGGGTTGAGTTGAAATCCGGGTGGGATGGACGAAGCTATCGCCGAGCTAAGAAAGCCAGGGGGGTCCTTCCCTCCTCGTCTGATTGAGGTCATGCGCCGCCCGCCGCACAGTGCGCTTCTTTTCCTCTCGAATTCGCTACCCTATGTCATCGGATGGAAAACTGGTTTTTTTTTTCCCTTCTTCCTCAATTTAATCCTTATCTTGTTTTTAGAATTTCAATGTTCATCTCTGCTTTTATCCGTATCCTCTTAATATCTCCACAGGTCCATGTTCATATAGTGAGTGATAGATGAATGAAAAGAGCGTTGATGTTGATCATTGTTGATGAAGCTAGCTAGGTTTAGGATTGGATCAACACAATGCAAGGTCATCGCGTGTGTGCACCCACACGTGACTTGCAACATGTTGCAACTTGTTGGTGATGTTCTGGCGCAGCTTGTATCCGTACAGGCCGCTATTAACCGTAGATGAGGAATGCACGTCGCCCTCCTCTTTCTAATTTTCCAAGAATGCACCAAATTGAGCGTTTGCCCGCTTTGCACATCACATCCTGTGAGCGGTAGCTGACGACTATGATTGGCCAGCGAACCTAGCGCCATGTCCTTGACAGGCCAATCGCCCGCAGCGTGGCATCCGGGCGCCTACAGGACCCCTCACTCGCGGCCTCTAATTGGCTACAGATCTTTGGTGATGCCCTCCAGAAGGCCTACGCCAGGGTCGCTCAATGTCCACCCGCATGAGCTGACCAAGGGCCCTTAACTGCCGCCCACCCCCCAGAGAATGCGCGGTCGGCCAGGCCTCACATTTCGTGGCCACCTTCGTCCAATCTATCTAACCAACCTTAATCGAGCTCCAGGAGCCGTCGTCCTCCAATTCTGGACATACGAGCGCGAACACATCGAACTTTACACCGGGACTTGAGGGCTCATGCGACGCTGAGCCTGGGGGAAAAATTAAAGAAACCAAATTAATTAAACCCAACAATGTCCTCACCGGAGAACGATCACATTGTGGACGAGACGACAGAGGTAAAGCCAACATTCAAGGAGCGTTGGAATAACAAGACCTATCGCCCGCTGCATCGCAAATGGCCTAAGAAGGCAAAAAAGGCCATTTGGTGGCTTATGGCCGTCGAGCTCATCGGTCTTGTCCCAGTTCTCGTCATCTTCGGTATTGCGCAGCCGGATATGTATCGCACAAAGATGTGGCAGATTGGCTTCGAGAACAAGCTCAATTCGAACCCTGCTATGGTTCTTTATGCGTACGCTAACCATCGACCGTTGCCCAAGATCGCATTCATCTGGACCAGAACGTGAGTTATTCGGCTACTATTCCATTAGGTGTTAGCTGACCTGCGCAGATTGACCGACTTCAACGTCGCCATCTCTGTTGTTTCGCTCTTCTTCCTCCTTGCCAAGCTTATCGCATGGATTATGAAATTTTGGTTCCCTATCGTTGCCGTCGTGATCAATATTTGTCTCGTCGTGCTTTACACCGTTAGCGTCTACGGGCAGATTGGCCCAGACTATACCGACCCGAGGTACCCAGCGCCGGCCGCTTGGTACTTTAGGTACGGTTGCGAAATGGCAAAGCAGCGCGATGCGTATCAGAGCTGTCAGATTGCGCAAAGCTCGCTTGGCGTCACCTTCTTTCTGCTGTAAGTACGATCCCTAATGCGGTTGGTTGTTTGACCATGCACTGACGGCCTCAGGATGGTTTACGTCGTGAACCTGGGCTTTGCCCTGCATGCCATGTGGCCCAACCCTGCCAACGACGTGAAGAAGGAGGACGAGGATGAGTACGGGGCTCCCGAGCCTAAAGAACCCTATAATTGGGAGATGCAAAGCATCAAGACACCCATCGGCAGGTCCATGCCGTACACGCCGCGAACGCAGGCCTTCCACACGCTGGATCGCCAACTACCACTTCGGCAGCAGGAGGAAGCGCAACGATACGCTTGAGGTGATGCTAGCATTGCGTTTCTTTTTTTCTTTTTTTTGTCTTTTGTTAATGAGCGCGGACAATGATGTGTAAGATGTAATAGCTTGAGTATTTAATACGACTGAGATCCTGCGGCATTTGGTATATACCTATTGACAAAATCTGGAATAAAATATACCGTCGTCATTATAATAAAACACTTGAGTAGGTTTCACCCAGGTTTGTAATGATGCATATGCATATATATAGTATGATCGCGGAGCGTAGGGCGCGTTGCCTATATTCAACGACGAGCTCAACTCTAGCTAACAAATTCACTTGGGAGGGCAAGAGTTGACTCAATACAAACGCCAACAACCCGGGGGATCAATAGCCACATTTTGAACTAGCTATCAATTTGAGGTCGACAGATCTACACGGAGTATTAGGAACCACCGACTTCGACCACGCGGTCAATATCAGTTTTAAGAACAAGTTTATGAGGACGGTCAGACCTGCCACGGAACAACCTGAATGTAATTTCGAGCCCCGCGCAAGCGACTTCATCAACAAAAGGAAAACTCCAACGCAGACTAGCAGCGCCACGTCGGCGGGCACAACCGCAACTACAGGTATACATACGACCACGCCTATCTCGCCAGACCCCACGCCTAGACCCGGCACAATGGCAGCTGGCAGCGCTGAGAACCCTCGTGGATGAACTGCGTACCAACCGCGAGTGAAATACCGAGATATTGGCGAGCAATCTCGGCACAGCGACCTTAGACACGCTTTGAAAAGCTTCCCCAGCCGTAAGGAAATAGTAAAATTAGCGGACAGCATAACTGAAATCACACGCAACCTCAGAAATATATCTGCAACACTAGATAGATTTGTACTTTATCCACAAGACGACGGATCAGACTATAGTAAAGAATTTCATGCGTACATGGGCGCTAGACGTCCTCCCATTCCCATTACGATAGCGATCGCGAGCACCTGGCGCGCGACGACTCCGAACGCCCACTCGATTCGGCCCTCGAGCACGCTCCCGACGCGCATTGCAATACGGCACCAGACGATGTATCCATGATAGAAAATGTTTCAGACCTAGCACAGCTACCTCTACAGCAACACCTTGATAGGCGTGTTGAAGGTCTTGCGGTGCGCCTTGACGCCGGGCAGGGGAGCGTGGAACCGTGGTCAAAGGCGCTGGCGCGTGCCGACAAGAATGTTCAAGGTCCTCAGTTCTATAACCCAACGAGCATAAATCAAATACCCTGATAATTTGAGGAGCTCAGGAACCACGTCAGGGGTTTGTGATCTGTATGCATCACGGATGCCTTTAGGGAGTAAAAGTAGTGAGAGTGTCTTCTGCAGAACTCACTTCACGATAATAGCTGTTGAATAACGTGATGTAAAATGATGTTGTTGATCATTGATGATGATGAAGCTAGCTAGGATTGGGTTTGGATCAAAACAGTGCAAGGTAATCGTGTGGTTAGTCTGTGCACACACACGTGACTTGCTACAATAACGATGCGTTGTATCGACAGAGGCGTTGCTTGAAAGTTGAGGCCACAGCTAATATTGCGCTGCTTACCCGGTGGTCGGGTACCCCACATTGGACAAGAATCCGATATCGTCACATATGAAACCATTCTGTCCCTTGTTACACAACACAAGAATTTGCGTTTTCAAATAACAGCTAAATTTCCCGTCATCAAAATCAAATAATCTAGGCTTTTCCTCTTTTTTTTTCTGTTCTTTTTTTTTTTGTATTTCCCAATCTTTAGGGCGCTAAAATTTACTCGTCAAAGCCATGGAGTCATCACATCAGACACTCATCAGAGCGGGCGAACCGTGCTCAATAGTCCGCATCAAGAATCTTCGATCGACCGTTTCATCTGTCAGCGACGCATGGGGGCGACAGGACCGACCTCAACCGGTGCTTGTAAACGTCGAAGCTTCGTTTCGCCAGAAGTTCCTCACGTCGGCTACATCGGATGTCGTATCTACAGACACGGTCCATTACGGGATCCTAAGCAAAGAGATCCTAAAATACCTCGAGGAGCGTGCAAAGGAGGCAAATACGAAGGGGAATGTCCTTGGATTGAGGAGTATCGTGGAGGCGATGTGGACTAGGTTGGTCGGGTGCAATCTGGCTGGGGAGAGACAAGCAGAGGGCACGCTGCTTAAGCCTGCCAGCTTAAGGCACCTGATCATCTCTGTAAAGGTTCCTAAAGGGACGCTGGTGGGCGATGGTGTGAGCCTCACTGCCACTGCGGCATTTACAGAGGGAGGCATGCTGCGGGCGGCATTAGCGTTGAAAATTCATGAGCTGAGGGTGCCGACATTGATAGGTGTCAATGAAAACGAGAGGAAGGCGAAGCAGGTTGTCGTGGCAAGTATCGAAGTTGACAAATACCAAGCTCTGCAAGACGAGTATGCACCACTGGAGGCACTGATTACTGAGGTATATTCATCTTCATTTCTTCGCAGTCTGCGCGTGAAGATTAGCGAGCTAACGGACTCCCAGACCATGATGGACTCAAGCTTCGAGACGCTCGAGGCTCTAGCTTTAATTCTTGCGCGCGTTGCCAAGGGATGGTTGGTGGCTCAGTCGAAGAGACCGGAGGGTGATTGTGTTTGGAAGTTGACCGTGACGTTGGAGAAGCCGGTCGCGGTGCCTTTTGCTGATGCTTCCTGTGTCGAGTTGACGGCGTACACAGACGAGATTTAAAGCGGCTTATAGTGGGTGGTGCCAAAATGAATATGCGAAATCGAGTATCAGGGATGGTATGTGCTATACTACATGAAGAGCTTTGTTATCAGAGGGAGGATCTTAACATCGGAAAGGGGTATATGATCTAATATAAGTTTATTGGGGTTTGTTACGATGATAGGCTTACATGTGATGAATAATATAGAAAGCATTAATAATGGAAATAAGGCGACAGTGCCTATGTTGACCTAATGATTTATAGACTAGATCTTGGTCAGACTCTCCCATAGCGCCTGAATTCGACTCATAGACATGCAATATCTGTATATGATCGATAGGTATGCCGCAAAAGGTCGAGGTTGTAAGCTTCGTAAAGATGGATTCTAATATGTGAGTGATGGTTCTGCTATTAGTTAGTTTGTTTGTTTGTTTGTTTTATTCATTTCGCCTAATCAGTCTGGTAGACCTATGCGGCGCCAGGAGCCTATAGTGAGCTCCTGGGTTATATGTATGTGACCCTGACCCCCTCACTATGCAAATTCCCCCGTATGCCTTATAGTGGCTAGTCAGGTCCTTGTACGCCTGCCCCTGTATTCCTTCACCCTTGTGCCCTCGTGACAACCCTCGTGACAGCCCTCTTGATAGCCCTCTAGTCCTAATACATGATATGATATGCGGCCCTCCTGTGCGACGCGGTGCCTTGGCACCACGAGGCGGTTGACGCAGCGCGTACAAAGACACTGACTAGCCCCTCCCCCGTATCCTTCGCGCATAAGCGCGGTCAGTCCGGTGTAATAGTTCCTGCCGCTCCTGCGGCGCGTGTGAAAGTGTTTACGTTTACAGCAAGCCGAAACGAGGGCGCTAGTCTTCCTCCAGCTACCTCCCCAATGTTCAAACCAGTGCTCAGGTCAGCTTAATGGCGTCGGTGGCCCGGCCAGCCTGCGAAAGCCCTGGTCGTCTCTTTGCCCTCGGTGCGCTCCTGCTCTGTCCCCTGTCCCTCTTAAGGCTCAGCCTGGCCTTGTTCGCCGCCGTCTTCTCTACAGCAGCCTCTGCCTGTGTTCTGCGCAGTTCCTCGTAGTTGTGAGCGACCTTCCCAGCGTCCGCCAGGCGGAACTGGGTCAGGTGGCCGGTCTCCAACACCATCAGGGCTGCCCAACCTGCGAGGTCCGCTGCCGAAGTTAGCTCGTTATAGTCTGATGTCCTCCTACCGGCCCGTTCCCACATCCTCTCTCGCTGTTCGGTTAGAGCGACATAGCGTAGCAGCACGTGTTTCGGGGTCTGTCGCTCCGGCTCGTCGACCATATCCTCGCAGTAGTGGCAGTTAGGGGATGTTAGTAGTCCTTGTTCGTAGAGTGTGGCGTTGAGTCCTAGTTTCCCGGTCCGGAGTCCTTGGAGTATAGTTCCCATGGGTTTGCTGACTAGCTCGTACTTGGCCAGCGTCTTCTTGGTCACGTCCGGCTGCAGGCGCCAGAGGTCCCGGCCGTTAGGGTCGGCCTCCCACTGGCGCTACCAGTCGGCCATGATCTCTGTCATGGCGGCTATCTTTGTCCTCTGGTAGACGCTCTGCGCCTCCTTCTCGCTTACTGGCACGCAGTCGAACCACCATTCCTTGTCGTCTAGGCCGGGCTTCCACCCTACTTTCTTCGCCGCTCGGTCGGCGATCTCGTTGCCTACTATGCCGGTGTGCAAGGGCACCCAGATGATGTAGACAGGGTTGACCATGGTGGAAAGCTTTTGGTGGAAGTCGACCTAGAACTGTTGTCCCGAGGCTGGCGTTGAGGATGCCGCGCCCCGAACCGCAGACTGGTTGTCGGTGTAGATGTAGACCGGGCATAGGTCCTCAGTGACTAGATCGAGGGCGAGCCGTAGGGCCCGCACCTCGCCGCAGTATACAGAGAATCGGTCCATAGGGCCGACGTACTCCGTTACGATTCCTAGGGTTTCCGAGCAGTAGGCTGCTGCCCCGACCTTGCCGAGAATGCCTGAGCCGTCCGTGTAGATATGGACTCCTGGCTCACTCGCCGTCTTATTATGCATGTCGACCGCGGCCTCCGGTGTCTCGCCAATCCTTACTGTTGGGAAGAAGCTCCACGTAGCGCCACGAAGACGGGCCGCAGCTCCATCCGTAGTACGTCGTCGTTAAGCTTAGTCTTGATCCATTCGACGATATACGATAGCGGGCTTTGCGGCTTCTTGACCAGGTCGACTGACTCTAGGATCCTCCTTCCGTGCGGCCGGGTGGCCATCCGGATGACGCTCCTTACCGACTTTAGCAGCAATGTCTGTGAGAGTAGGTGCAGTTCGACGTCGAGCGCCGACGCCGCCACGTTCCTCCATGCTCCTGAGATCATCATGCCGGCCTCCTTCTGGACGTGACGTAGGGCCGCCGCCGCTGGGTTGCCGGCTAGGTGACCTCTATTCCAGACTGAGCATGCGTGAGCGAAGCCAGGGAAGATGACTGCCTGATATGCGTTCCTCATGTGTCTCGGTCCTACCCCGTAGGCCGAGTTGCCCAGGAGCTTGAGCTGCCTAACGCTGGCTAGCGCTGCTGCCTTTTTCTTGTTGAAGTGCTCCTTGAACTTAAGCTGGTCGTCGATAAGCACTCCTAGGAGCTTCGCATAGCGATCCTTCTTCTCCTCCTTCTCTGTGATGACTAGCCCCTCGTACTCCACCGACAGCCTCTTTTTAATTGCGTCGGTCTGTCTCCCGGGCTGTCGAAAATAGAGCAATTGGAATTTATCTGGGTCAAACTTGGCTCCGTGCATTGCTGCCCAGCTGTTGCAGACTATCGGCACCTCTGGTAGCTTAGCCCGAATTTCCTCGTCCTTCCCCACGATTACGCACGTCGTGTCGTCTATCCAGACGATCGTGAGTCCCAGCTTGGATAGTTCCTCTACTAGTTCGGCGCTGAAGACTAGGAAGACTGGCGGTGATAGCGGGGAGCCCTGCGGCACGCAGACCTTGACTGCTTGCTGCTCGCTTATGTAGCCAGGCATCCGCAAGGCTGTGGTTCGCTCAGTAAGAAAGCAAGCGATCCACCTCACCGTATCCCTGCTCACTCTCCTTTTCCGCATATTATGCAGGAGCCGTAGCTCTGAGACATAGTGTCACGAGTTGTAGGGTGGTAGGTCTGCTCCAACAGTCCTTCCACTATGAGGGCATTCACAACTTCCGTCTGCCCGAGCCGACCAACCACAGTTGACCACGTCAGATCAGGTCATGCAGACCTAACTGCCCCATAAAGCATACAAGGGATCCTTGTATGCTTCATAGCCTATATAGATAGAAGCCAGCTGCTTCCTTTTTCCAATAGATAGACAACGGTTTTCTTTATACCTCAAGTTACCCTATGCCTGTGACTACGTCTGCGCAACTCTCCGCAACACATAGTTAAAGGCTCCGGTAATGTCTAGCGAGAGCGCGGCGGCGCCGAGTTTATCCTGCCACGCCTTATACACGTGTTCCAATAGGTGATGGAGTGTGTCTTCCACCGACACGCCCTTGCGGCCGCCGTAGTGTGTAGGCGGCAGCGTGTCTGTAGTTAAGAAGTGGTATTGCAGTCGCTCAGCCACCATTGCCTCCATGACCTTGCCCATCGTGTTGAGCAGGGCGACCGGTCGGTATGATTTAGGCAACGTCGTCTTCGTCGCCCCTACCTTCTTCAGCGGCACCGTAATACCTGCCCTATGAGACTTCGGGCAGTAGCCTGTGCGTAGGCACGCGTTAAAGAAGCTCGTGTTATTCGTGAGCCACGCTCCTTTCCTCGGTCCTCCGCCTAGGGTGGTAACTCCCTTGATGATCTCGTTGCATACTTTATCGGGTCCTGGCGCTTTCCCAATCGCCAGACGGCTAATAGTAGCCACGACCTCGCTTTCTGTAAAGTCGGGCTCCTCGACCGGCTCCTCGTATTCCGCGCCTTCGATATCGTCCACCTCGGCATCCCTAGGTTCCGGGAAGAAGGATCGTGTTAGCGAGGATGCGACGTCTTCCCTCTCGGCAGCCACGGCTCCGTCGGGCTTCACCAGCTCGACGATACCGCTAGAGCTCGTTGCCTTGCCTCTCGCCCACTTGGCGAACTTCCAGAAAGCCTGTCGGTCCGTCGTTGCCTTGTCGAGCTTGCTCCTCCATCTATTGCGCCGGAACTGCTGCAGCTGTGCCCGGTACTCCTTCCTGACCCTCTTAGACTCCTCCTCGTTCTGCTCCGACGGCTGTTTGCATTTGCGCCTGTGGGCGCTGGCCACTTGTCTGCGTGCCCTTGTCAGGCTGTACGGCCAGTGCGACTTGCATAGGACTCCTGGGCCGACCCGAGTCTTTACCGTGGCGTTGGTGATATTGGTTAGGAACTCAGATAGGTACTGAGCGTAGTCGTCTAGTCGCTTTCGACCTTGCTCGTCGTCTGCAACTGCCGGTGGTGGCAAGACCATGTCTGCCATCGCGTATGCCCGTTCGCTGTCTATTTCCTTCCATATCGGCCGCCCCTCTACCGTAGTCGAGATGATAGGTAGGTTGCGGAATGTCGTTAAGACTGGGACGTGGTCGGATTGACCGCGCAAACTATTTTCTTTTCGCGCGGGGGGTCAACACGTCGCCAGCAGCAAGGCTGAAGCCTGAAAAATAGAGAAAAGAATAAAAGAAGCACATTCATGAATGTTATTGCGCTTTTCAAAACGTACCTCCAGTTCAACCTCGAAACGTGTGAAGCCTCCGATCCTCGGCTCTTCCTTGTTCGTCGACGTCGATGCCTCTGGCGGAGGAGGCGGGGACTTCATGGTGACGTCCTGCATGGGCTCGCCTGAAGCCATGTCGCCAAATTGTTATGTAGACGCGATGCGAGGAGACGCAACGTTGGTGATGGGATGGGATATGTGTGCGTGTGATGGAGGTGAGTTGAAAGGAAGGTTTACTGGACATAGAGTACGGAGTACGGAGTGCGGGGGCAACTTGGCCCTTGACTAACCCGAGGGAACAAAAAGAAACTAAACAGCAATTTTCGGCGCGCTGCCACCTTCCACAGACGATTGTGTATAAAAAAGAAACCGCCTTGTATTTGATTAAATTAAACCAGCCTCTCCATCGCAACCGGTCAAACTACTCCGTACTTGGCTGCATAAAAAAATAGATTACCAAGAAAAAAAAATCACACAAACATGCCAACATAGATAGGAACCGCGATAACCGACAAGCTCAACTATACCTAAACGCATAGATATGCCCCCGGTCAAAGCCCAGTTCGTGCTCGTCTCCGGGCCAATCTGGATTAGTACCTCTATGATCACAACACATATTCTGATGAAACATATCATAGCTAAGCCGTTCGTATTCTTTCCATTCGCGTAGGGTGGTGAGCAGTGTGTGGTCGCTAGCCTCTTGAACCCATTCATCTACGTCCCATAGAGGCCTGAAGTCGAAGTCATAAGTTATACGCCTATCGTCTGGTGATAAAAGGCAACGAAAAGCATCTGGAAAATCCTCGAGAAGGTACCAATACTCCCTTTGCTGCATATCCAGCGGTATAAATGAGAAGATACCCCTAGCACGACACTCTTCTGCGATAACTTGAAGAGCGAAAGCTGGGTAGATAATCTTTTGAAAGAGCTCAATAGCCTTATCAAACTTCCCATCGCTATCGACTACCAGTTGATATTGGCCAGGGGGCATACCAGCTTGCGAAAGGTTAAGGGCCTCGACAAGCCATGTAGCTAGAGAAAGAGCGAGGCCTCTCGCATCTGAAGGGATCCGATTGAATGACGCCCAAGTGACGACAGGCTCTGGGATATGACTATCGTCGTTATGAGCGACCCATGGCCTTATGCCGGCCATAACCTGCCATAAAACGACGCGGTGCTCGATCCGAAGATTAGGGTTCTCGTTGCATAATGGGATAAAGCCTTGGCTATGGCAGGACATAAAGGCCGAAGAGCCGCGAGACTCGAATAGGACGATAGTTCTCAAAGCACGGCGCGTATACGCGTCAGCGCTGTTCAGGAAGCTTATAGTAGCTGCAGCCGCTGAGTAAGAATTTCCGCATGCTTTCTTATTATAATCGAGTAGGCGATAGACGTCAGCCGCGTCTTCGGCTAGCCGGCCGCGAAAATAGTCGTATATACCCCAGTGAGTTAAGGATAGACTGAGGAAGCCATATATCCGCTCGTCTAAAAGACCAGTAAAGATATTCCTCAGAAAGTCTATACGGGGAATCCACCACGGTTTCGGGTCAATAGAAAGGATAATCAATGGATCATACTGGCTGAGGGGTCGTTTTTTTTTGAAGAAATCGGACTTGGCTCATTGCTCGACGGAAGCCATTAGGGTCATGACGAGCGGCAACGCAAAGGGTATACCGCACCGCCTCTCGGCGAACGGAAGGAGCGAGGCCGGCATTCCTAACCATCTGAGGGATATCGTGCTTATTTAGCTTCTTCTCATCCTTCATAACTGTATCTAAAACAGGGCGGAATTGAGGATAAGAAGCTAAGACTTCAGCGTATAAGGCCGGAGTAATACATGGCCTCAAGTAGGCAAAGTATTTTAAGTGTAGTTCAGCCAGAGCCTTCATGCCGATATGAAAAGCTTCGCATTTTCTTTGATCTCTTTTATGGCAACCGGGTTCGATATAAAGGGTGTTGACCGAAAGAGGCATATCGCGTGTTTCTTGAGCGATGAGGCGGCAGGTAAGCTTAAGGGCTATAGATAGGCCGGGACTGGCTGCTTCTATTATAAAGGACCCATGGTTGAAGAGTAGGCCGTCTTCTACCTTAAAGTATTTGGAGTAAACCTGATCGCGTAGCTCGCGCGGGAGCCCTAAGAAATTGAAAGGGGATAGTGATGTTGACTTGCGGAAAGGAGCAGCAGTCTGGGTGTCGGAACCGTTATCGTCATCATCAGAGTCTAATTCCATAGGAATATCATCAGCGTCTGAATCTGTGATGATATTAAAGCTGGAAGCGCCTACTAGTGCCATGGTGCGTTGGAAAATAATGATAGGTTCTTGTTAGGACGAGAATGAGTAGAAAGGTAGCAAGAGGGAATGGAGGTGCGAAGGTGCGAAACGGAAGTCGTTTTATTGAGGGGCGGGCTCGTCATTACTTTATACTTTGGCGAGTCTTGTCTAGAGTGGGAGTAACATGGGCTCAAGGGGACCCACCTTCATTCCATAAGCCACTGTGGCGAAGGGTTTGTTAGTCTACGAGCCTAATAATAACGAGACACAGATCGCAAAATCACCGAGAGCTCAGGAACGTCTTATTGTGGGGTATCACATTTTATTCATTTTTTTTCGTTTTCGGAAAATCCGACGCACGCAGCGCAAAGCCAGAAGGCCCAATCTTTCAAAACACAATCTTAGGCTTCGGCCTAGCAACACAATCGAGCCATACATACCCAAATGACTTTCAAACTCAAATGACAACCAATCCAACTAACACAATTTCAAGAATATATATATATATATATATATATATTCTTTTCTTTTCTTTTTCTAATTTTTTTTTCTTTTTATTTTTTTTTTTTTTTTACAATGGATGGTGTGAATTCATGTTTAAGCGATGTCGTTCTTCTTGTGACGCTAATATGCCATCTAGTACAATGTACTTTACCTAAAATCACGGAAGCAGAGCTCTGGATCATTTTGCGGGGAAGAGACCTCCGGAGTCTTGTTAGTGGGTTTCTTTTTGGGCTAGGACGCGAGCTGGCTGGGATTGCGGGGGAGAGAGGAGTTCTAACACCTTAACCCCAGCCGGTAATCTCCATTTCCTTCATCCTCCTTCATCCAGCCAATGAATTGTCATCGAAATACATGACGTTGCAAATCCTATCATTTCCATCGAGTTTGGTTCTATAGGGTTGTTAGGCAAGATGAAAAACGAATTTCATCTTTTCGATCGCAATGCTGATTGGTGAGAGTGGCGTCTAAGTCCTGGGCATCAAACCTGCCAAATATTGTCTGCCGCCGGCAACGGCATGGTAGCTACTCACAATATTGACGCATGTATGTAAACAAAGAATGGCCCTTTTCGCATCCCAGATTATGCAAACGCTGACCTGTGATTTCCAGAGAGGCGGTAACGTCATGTCGGTACCTATCAGGGCAATTCGCAGGCCCATGTACGTCTGCTTCACATCAGGTAGCACCGGCCAGCCCAAAGGAATCGACATTACGCACTCAATCTTCTGCACCGCCTTTCGCAACCAAGCCGAGACCCTCGGCTCCGTCCCGGAATCGTGAGTCTTTGACTTCATCTCTTACAGCTTAGATGTGTCTGTCCACAATGCCATGACCACGCTAGCGCTGGGGGCCACCTTGTGCGTTCCCTCCGAGAAATAGAGGAGGGAGAGCCTGAACGAGACGCTCAGGGGGATAGCTTCAACGCTGGCCACGCTCACGCCGACTGTCGCCCGTTTGCTGGAGCTCTCGACTCTGCCCGACTTGAAGACACTAATTCTGCTGGGAGAACCGCCGATCCGGACTGATCTGGAACGGCTGTGGGGTGGGATCAACATGATAAACGCATATGGACCTGCCGAAGGAACACCGATAAGCACCATCAACTCGACGGCAATAACCCTGGATCAAGTGATGAGCATAGGACGGGGCGTAGGTGTCTTGACCTGGGTCGTCGATCCAGAGACGTCGACGAGCCTGACGCCCGTGGGAGAAGTAGGAGAGCTCGTACTCGAGGGGCCGACCCTGGCCGAAGGCTATCTCCAGGACCCCGAGAAGACTGCCGAAGCATTTATCCAGAACCCGCTATGGCTCCTACAGGGGTTTGGGGATCATGCCGGCCGACAAGGACGGGTGTACAAGACCGGCGACCTTGTACGACGTAGCAAAGACGGTAGCTTGCTTTTCGTCGGTAGGAGAGACACGCAGATTAAGATTCGATGGCAGCGCGTGGAGCTGGGCGAAGTCGAGCATCTTGTTCTTCGGTGCTTACCAAACGCAACCCAGGTCATTGTGGAGGCGATTGCGCCGAATGGGGAGAGGGACAGTTTGATGTTAGCTGCCTTCATATTGGACTTAGAGACAAACGACGATAGCAATATTAATAAACATGGCTCGGATAGGATCGTCGACAAGGAGCTGGGCATCACTGCGTTTAATGTACATGCCGACACGGAGACGATGCTATTACAGCAACTGCCAGTATACATGATCCTATCAGTATATTTCCGCATAGGCTCCGTACCCCTGACAGCATCGGGGAAAACAGACAGGAGGCGACTCCGCGATATAGGATCAGGGATATTAGCACAAAGACTAGCAGAGCTGCAGACGGCCACAGGAGGAGAAAAGGCTCAACCGAGTACGGATGCCGAACGACGTCTGCGCGATCTATGGGCTCATGTTCTCGACATCGACGCGGGGGCCATCGGAGCAGACGACAGCTTTTTCAAGTTTAGCGGAGATTCCATCGCTGCCATAAAGCTAGTCGGGCTAGCTCGCAAAGCCGGAGTCGAGCTCGCAGTAACAGACATCTTCCGCAGGCCGAGACTCGACGCCCAGGCCGAAGCTTCTAGGATAATCTCCGGGACAGGTCCCCGGGAGTTGAAGCCGTTTATGCTGCTCGGTAACGGCATCGACGTTTCCGGCACCCGAAAGGAGCTCTCGGAGCTCTGCGGCCTAGACGAGGGAGCCGTCGAGGACGCATACCCTTGCACGCAGCTGCAGGAGGGCATGATATCGCTCAACGCCAAACGCGCGGGCGATTACGTCTTCCAGGCCGTGCTCAAGCTATCAGACGACGTGCAAATGTTAAAGTTCCGCGCCGCGTGCAACAGCGTCGTCGAGGCGACTCCTATTCTACGCACAAATATCATACAGCACGGCGATTTCGGCCTCGTGCAGGTCGTGTGCAAAGACGACGAGATCGTATGGTCCTCTGCCGAGGACTTACACGACTTCTTGGCAAAAGACAGGCTCGTGCCCATAGATCTAGGTAATGCCCTCTCGAGGTTTGCCGTGATAGAGGATTCGCAAGGGCAGGGGTGGTTTGTATGGACGGTCTATCATGCGCTGTACGACGGATGGTCGCTCCCTCTCGTCATAGACCTCATGGGCAAGGCTTACCGCGATCATGCTGCCGGAAGCGACGAGCCGGAGAAGAGGACCGGCTTCAACGCCTTTGTCAAGCATGTGATTGAAGGCGAGGAGCAAGATGCGAACGCGTACTGGAAGGCCTACCTGGCTAACGGCGAGTTTGGACCGTTCCCTGCTCTCCCACCCTCCATCCAGGAGCCCGTCGCAACTGCTAAACTGGAAGTCGAGCACAAGTTTGCAACCACGGCGGCCAAGTCGGAGATTACTGCATCTACCGAGGCGGTCGACGGGAACGACGCCAGCCTCGCGCTAATGGCGGTCTCGGCGATCTGCCTCTTCGACCGGGCGCTTTGCGCCACTGACCAATTCTCTCGCCTGCCCAGCTCGTCGACTTATGCCGCCAGATTAGCCAGGAACATCGACTCGCCGGGCGGGGCGCGACGGAAAGCCGTGAGGGCAGCCTGGACGATGCCGGTCATGCTCGTAGCCGAGACGCGCGCGGGGCCTGAGCTCTGCTCGATGCGCCTATCCAGGTCCCTCTGCGTCTCTCTAAGGAGTATTTCGGCTTCTCGGGAGCCTACATCGACAACTGGACCAGTGCCAGTGTCGTACGGCGCTGTGGTAGGCGTGTTGGTCGGTATTATCGCGAGCGCGTTGCGGGGCGCGGTTGGGTGCAGCGATTGGTGCTACCTCTTGTTTTCCGACAGCGTACGAGCAATTCTTGAGTAGGAACGATGCAGGTTGTATCAAATTGATCGCCTATTCGAGCGCTTTCGAATGATATTGGTTTAATGAATATTAATAAGGTGGATTTTCAAAATTGTGTCTGCCGTAGTGTTGTTCTGCTATTAGTCTAAGACTGCACTGCTCTTACTTCTCTAATTATCTCGCCTACTTCCTGTCGAGTAAAACTCCTTTATGATACCCCTTAATATTACTTCTAAAAAAAAGGGAAACCCCCAAAAAGAAAGGCTTGCACTTAAGCGCAAGGTATCCGTATACAACCTGGTTCAACAGTACTGAGATGTCTATTTTACCCCCTGATATGATCATTTCCTCTTGATATCTTCCTTGATCGTTGGCGCTCGGGAGGAAGCAGCAGCCTTTGCTCCACGGGACGCTGGAACGTTGGCACATCACCATTGGTCAATGCCCGTATAGCCTCGCGGTCGGGGTCATAGAGCATGACATGGAGATGCTCAATGGCATGCACTGACTTAAGGGCAGACCAGTTCTTGAACCAAAGAAGCTATATCGGATTAGCGAAGGTGGCGTGGTTTTCGACCCATGAAATATCACTCACATGATCCTCCTGCTTTACAGCATGTGAAAACGTCTTGCGCACGAATTTGTTAATCGACTCTCTAGCCTCCTTGGTCAAATCCTCCGTTTTGGGGTCCTCGTCCAAGGGAAACTTGGTCCAGACCACGAGATGGACGATGCGCTCATCTAGCCCATATGGCCAATCGTTGAAGAGGACTTTATACTCGCTTTCCCGTTCAAACATCCCTGCCTCGGACTTCTGGAGAGGGGGAGGGTACGGCCAGTGAAGCCTGCACGTGGCGAGGTATCTAGCTATTGAGCCCCATTGCTCGGCGAGCCAGTGCGTGAAGTGGCGGTAAGCACGAAGTTCCGAGGGTACGCGCTGGAAGAGCTCCAGGCGGTTTGCACGAGTAATGGACTTGACCTCTTGCCATGATTGACGAACATACTCGGCGTCGGGTGTTGATATGATTGAGCGGTCCTTGTCGGATATGTCGCGGAGGAAAGGAGGACAATCTGGAGTGCGATTTTCCACGTCAACGTTGACGTTCCACCAGTCGATAGGCTCGACACTACCCATCTTGTTGAAATGAGGCCTCAGACTTGCTTAATACTATAACGTTTGGAAGGTTCCGTGGGGGATGTCTCGTTGGTCTTGGCAGCTTTATCGGAGATTCTTAGGTGATGTAGCTTTTTCCTGCGGGATCAATCAAGTGAGGAATAATGTCATTATTTAAGGGATATTTGCGAACGCGTCTACAAGTACATCGAACAAAGGGCGTTGTGGTGGTACCTCATGTCTTGCGTGTTAGCAAGGGTTACAATGGTGAGGTTTCACCGTTTGCGGTGAGCGCATTTGGCGGTGGATCCTTTACCGATAGAAGCTCGAAAAAGCTTCGGTAATAGGCCCAGATTCCCATTGCTGATTGACACCGCCAAATAGATCAACGCGGCGACCCCACAATCGAATTTGTGAGGCATTTCTCCATTTCCCGTTGTCGCAAAGATGCCATTTTAGGGCGGGCGAAACCGAAACCAATCGGTGCAAGTCAGGAAGGGGGGGTCGCGTTGCATACCGCCTGACGTGATGATACGTCAAAGACTTGGCAGGCACAGCGCAATAACGGGGCTGCAAGGGATTTCCCCATGACACGTGACACCCTTGTCAACAACTACCCAGTACCAACCGATTTCTTTTGCTTCCCTTTTTTTTTTCCTTTGGCCGTTATTATTGATTGAAGCAATTAGACTCTTGTGCAGTCATGCCATGGAAACCTCATCCCACAGCCTTTCAGACCAGGCGCTGGCGAAACCTCTACGAGTCCTATATTCTCGATCTCGACTCTCTGAAAAAGAGCGCAGCTGGCAACGACGCTGTATTCATCATCATCGATGCTGAGCCATGGGGTTCCGACGATACTAAGGCAGCCGAGATTGGCATCACACTATTTCCTAGCGAAAATATTAAACCCCCTATTTCTTCTCCTACTATCTCGACTCTAGACGAAGTCAGCCGCGCTTATAGCCTGGAGACTCACCATATCCGTGTTATTGGCAGAGAAAGACGGGGAAAAGGGCGACAAGGCCATCGATTCGGTCAGCGCCACCAACTAGAGGACCATGAAATCGAGCAGGCTGTCCTGGATATAATCCAACAATCTACTACCATGACACAACAAAAGCATCACCGTCATCAAACTTCTTCTTCTTCTCTCATCTTAACGGGATTTAGCCTCGGATTCGAATTCCGCCTACTTTCTACCGCTTACCCACGACTGCTAAATGTGTTCACCTCCTGGTCAGATCTGCAGGAGGTCACGACGCAAGTCGCCAGGGAAAAAGATAAACTCGTGCTTCCAAGCTTGCACGAAACGCTAATCGCCTGCGGTTTCCAAGACGAGGTTACGCAGAGCGCCAAAACTTCTCATGATGCGGCTACCGACTCGGTGCGGATGGCGGCGTTGCTAGTGAGCTTGTTGGGATTGGACCCAGGGCAGCAGCAAAAGAAACTTGATATTGAAAGCTCAAACCGGAATGCCCATGCAAGAATGTACCGGAGGGATCCTGCTTCCAAGAAGATTTGGAACCGCAGACCTCGTCCGAAAGAGCTCTTCCCTTATACAGCGAGAGTTTCATGCAGAGAAGAACTCTGTAAGTTTCATTCAGCAGAGCCTCTGCTCAAAATGTTTGCCTCGTATGAGCCCATCGCGGCGGGGCTCAGTAATGATAAAGCGCGAGGGTGGGTGTGCTTTTCGAGTTTGGAACGTTTAAAAGTGTTTGTTCAGGATGTTGATCAGTCGATACTTGGAGGTGGAGGAGGAGGGGTCTGAACTGCAGTTTCGATATACGATCCTAGCGTGACGCCTGTGCGAGACCTTGCGGAGCTGAGGTCCTTGCAGAAGCAACAGTTACACGCTCAGGCTGACGAGAAGAGGGAATTGAGGAGGCTAAAAAGGGAAGATATGCTCTTGTCGACCGACCGGCTTGAAGACGCTGGGAATGGAACGCGTGTTAAGTCAGTATAGCTCATCATGCGTATGCGCATTGCACGATTTATGAATGTGAAGTTGGTTGATTTATGATCATGATAAAAATAGCTTAGTGGGTTTGGAGTATAGCAGGGTTCAACGTGGGGGAATTCCAAATTCCAAATTCCAAATAGTGCCGTCTCGTATCATCACTCATGCATGCCGCCTCGCTAACAGCTTGCCCGATGTCGGGAAACGTAGAGTCATGTCCTTACCCTTTGAGCACTCTTAGCATTTAATATTCACTATAACGTGGAATGAATCTGCCTTTGTCTAGAAACTCTGCGTGCAACATTATCACATCATTTCAACTCACCAAGTCTACTGCCACAAACCATCCATCACCATGAAAACACTAGGTCTGCTCGGCGGCATGAGCTGGGAGTCGACAACGACGTACTACCAGGAAATCAACCGGCGCGTCCGCCAGGTTAAAGGCGGCCTGCACTCGGCCCCATGCATCATCTACTCGCTCGACTTTGCCTCCATCGCAGCCCTACAGCACGCCGGTAAATGGGAAGAAGCCGGCCGCCTCCTAGGCACGGCAGCAGACAAGCTCAAGCTCGCGGGCGCAGACGCCATCCTCCTCTGCACCAACACGATGCACTCCGTCTGCGGTCCTATCCAGGAGGGGGTGACGGGCCTGCCCTTGCTGCACATCGTCGACCCTACCGCCGAGAGGATACTCGAGGCGGGGCACAGGACCGTCGGACTGCTGGGCACGCGCTTCACCATGGAGGAGGACTTTTACAAGGCGCGCCTGACGGAAAAGTTTGGCCTGCGCGTCGTGGTTCCTGAAGAGGAGGAGGATCGGGCCATGGTGCACGCCGTTATATACGAGGAGCTGTGCGGCGGGGGGGTCGTCAGGGAGGAGTCGCGGAGGAGGTATCAGGACGTCATAGCTAAGCTCGCGGGGAGGGGAGCCGAGTGTCTCGTGCTGGGGTGTACTGAGATTGGGCTGCTGATTGACGGGCAGGCGAGCGAGCTGCCCGTGTTTGACACTACGAAGATTCATGCCGTGGCGGCTGCAGACTGGGCGATGAAGGAGTAGTAGTAGTTAGTAGTAGCGGCCTTCTAAGATTAGCCAACTACCTTACTACTACCTACTGAGTATAACAGTCTTTGCAATGGGACGAAAAGAAAAGTCGTTGATACAGAAAGAAGAAGCAAAGAATTACTAATCATATAGCTGAGTTGGCGGAGGATGAGAAGGAACGAACGGGCAACTGAAGAGCTGCAACGTCTAGGAAATATTCTGGCAGCCGCGCTGTCACGACAGAATCCGTTTCAATAAGTCAAACCGACGGAACGTATAAGAAGCCAAAGCGAATCAGAGGGTTCAGCATCAAGATTGCTGCCTGCCAGCTACGGCCATCTGCTTGGAAGTCTATATAAAGAGGCCTAGTGCATACATGGCCTCCGTCACACTCGCCATCTGAGAAGCAAACTGACTTATTTGTTACTTCTTCCTTTCACCGCCTTCTTTCTATTGCTTTAGTTGGATAGTACTTTTATTTGCATTGGGATAATACTCTTATTTGCATTGGTATTTGCATTGGGATAGTACTCTTATTGGGACTGGGATAGTGTCATCTGGATCGGAGTCGTGTGTGTTATTAGGCTCACGATGGGGCTTCCTTTAAACATCTCTTCTCTTCTCCCAAGTCAACGCACAAGAGGCGCGCTGCCGGCCAGCTGCAGCCAGCTGCTTGGAAGCTCGCACAAAGAGGCCTCATGCATCTGAGAAGCAACTAGCTTGTTTGTTGTTTGCCACCTTTTCAGCTTTCTCTTTCCCTTTGACCGCCTGCTTCTCCCACTGCCTTTTGTACAATAATAATGAAGATTTCCCATATTCTCTTTCACTTTCTTTTCCTTCTTCCATCATCCATCCTCCCTCTTCTTCAACCCTCTTCTTCAACCCTCTTCTTCAACCCTCTTCTTCAACCCTCTTCTTCAACCCTCTTCTTCTCTATCCTTCCTCTTGTTAGACCTTCTCCTTCTTTCCTTCATCTTCATCCTTCTATCCAGCCAATGACAAGCCTCGGTTGACGCCACCCAACACGTGACCCCCAAGATGGTTCGGAAGTTAACTTCCGGCGAAAGAACACGTCTCGCCGCCTGCAGAGAACTCAACAGGTTCTTACAGGAATTGCTAGAAGCGACCTCGGAGATATTCAGGTTGATAAAAGCAAAACCATCCATGGCGCCACAGACACGTCGCCTTACTGACATGCAGGACTATGAAGAGCGCATGGACAAGATCCGAGATTTCGGAGTTTGGTTGCTAAACAGGGAACCCCCTAAGCGGCCTTGGCTGTTGAAGAACTATGACCTCGCATTGCTTTTATGCATACCTATTGACAGGTTCAGGAGGGCAACTTTCGTCGATCTCGCTGACCACATTCAGAGGATGGCTCGTATTCTGGGACACTGTGAGTTTTTGCTTAGCTGCTTTGACCAAGAAAAAGTATTAATCTGCGAATATATAGTTATCAGGCCTTTTGGGACTTTGAAGGGCATACCCAAGCTGCCCAGGAACTTCAAACCCGAGCCCGGTACTGAAGACACTCCACCAAGCGCATCAAAAGTCCTAGGACGTCTTCGGCCCCGCGTGCCAAAAGCCATACAAGCCAAGGATGATGACGCAAAAGAGACAACAGAAGAAGAAGAGCCCCGCGGCGATGACAGTGATAGCACCTTCTCAGCGAGTGAGGGTGGTCGTGACACGACTGAGAAGAAGCGAGCAAAGGAACGCGACGGTGAGAAGTGCATTCTTACAGGCTCCTCGCTTGTCGACGCATGCCACATACTGCCGCATGCATGGACCAAGTCATACGACAACACACGAGTCACACAAATCGGCCTGGGCGATGCTAAATATCAGTTGGAGACTATTCTAGGCGAAGAGTCACGTGAGAATATCGAAGCAGAGCTTGAAAAAGGGCGCGACTCTTTAGATCAAGCGTGGAACATGCTTACTCTCAAAGTCTCACTGCACAGGGCTTGGAGCGAGGCCCAGTTCGGGCTTGAATTCAGAGAGACGCGTAACGCGGAAGAGATCGGGCACACACATGTAGACCTCGTCTTTCGCTGGCTTGGTACCAGTGACACTCACGCAGGAGCATCGGCTGACCTTTCTGCCAACACCACGCGGCGGCCACTATTGGACGCAATCAATCACTTGCCTGGATCCATCCGAGGCTACGACTGCGAAAGCGGTCGCTTGCTGCGCGACGGCCGGATCATAACAATCACAATGCCTGATGTCGACGCCCCGAAGTTTATTAGCGCCATCAAACTGCAATGGGCGGCCATCATGGCCGCCAGGCTATGTGGTGCCGGCGAAAGACCCGACGAGCTTCCCGACTCCAGGGACTGGGATGGGGACTCCTTCGCTAACCCATATTTTGAAGTCCCCGCCGCGTTCGAATCGGAGGAATCGTCGCCAGAGCCGACTTGGTCGGCGGAGGATTTGATGATGAAGGGCAAGGAGCCTCGGAGCCCGAGCCCGGCGAGAGCTCGCCCGCCCCCCCTGTTCCATCTGCCCTATCGCCACCCAAACTTCCCGACGTCCCCAAACGCTCCGTTCAGGGGCATACGACGTTCGCCCTTCACGGGAACTCCCCCCTCACCTTTCGCGGGAAACCCTCCCTCACCTTTCACTGCGGAGGACGTCCTCAGCAACATAACGAACCGGCCGCGCCCTGGAAGCAGCTCTGGGAAGGACACCAAGTCTTTGGGCGCAAAGACAATGACGGCCACGGCCGCTGCCACCGAAAGTGTTGGGACTAGTTCAAGAACCGCAACCCCCACGGCCCGGCGTCAGGTGGCGCAGAGGGACAGCGGCAAGAGAAAAGAGAACGAGCCTCCTATTCCCGGAGACGATGAAGATTATTAGTATGTTGTCGGGTGTGTGTGTTTCAGCTGCGATGTAGGAAAATCAGAATGCGTGCGGAGGAAAACGGGGACGCAGTGTTTATGGAGGGTTGTTTTTTGCCAGTTGAGATCAGCCAAGATTGTTCGTTTAGTGTTTAGGTACGGGATATTAGGCCAGACCGTTCAGATGATGAATGCAACTATTAGATTGAGAGCTTTGCTACATACACATTGACTGTAATTGACTGCACATCCACCAAGATTATCCTTCTTCTTATCCTTCTTCTTATCCTTCTTCTTATCCTTCTTCTTATCCTTCTTCTTATCCTTCTTCTTATCCTTCTTCTTATCCTTCTTCTTATCCTTCTTCTTATCCTTCTTCTTATCCTTATTATTATCTCGATTATTATCTCTTCCTATAAAAAAAAACGGTAGACTTTAATCAACTATTTCTATACATATTGTTATGCAAACGTCGTTTTTTGCCTAGAGGTCCGTCCGTCGTCACGGATCGCAAGGCGACGCCACGAAGGAATAAGCATAAAGGATAAAGATGAAAAGAAGGGCAGAAACCCTACGGCTAATCATCATACGCACCGCGAC
The DNA here is from genome assembly GCA_003012115.1 of Trichothecium sympodiale. Classification (NCBI taxonomy): domain Eukaryota; kingdom Fungi; phylum Ascomycota; class Sordariomycetes; order Hypocreales; genus Trichothecium; species Trichothecium sympodiale. The sequence goes on from PXOB01000208.1 coordinate 46,872, forward strand.
AATGGCAGCCTTGCACTTACTCTATTAGGCAGGCCATTCTTGCTTTATCCCGAGGTTCTTTTTTTTCGTTCTTTTTTTCTTTCTTCTCCGAGCCTGTTGGAATGTTACAGCTCACCTTGAGATAACCAGCAGGTCAAAAAAAAAACAAAAAAAGAAAAGGAACAAAGGATTAAAAAAAGCAAAGCAACATTAGCAAGATACTTTGGTGAGACTCCGACTGAGGCACATGGCCGGACTGAACAGGCAACATACGCCTACATGTTCATTACAAGGATGAATACAATGTACGGAGTATTAAATCGTTTGCAACATCCCCGGAGATGCGTCCCCACCTCAAAAGGTTCTTTCTACCCCAATCACCCTAGAAGAAGAGGAAGGGGGGAGTCGTAAGCTGAGATAATGTACGGAGTAAAAAGGCCAATGACCTTGGCCTGACCTGGCCTGCAATGCAACCGGCCTGACCTGACGTGATGGCGTAGCAGCAACGCAACCAAAACAACCAAAGCAACTAACCAAACAAGCAGACACATAAACAAGCAGGCAAGGCGGTCCTACCTCGTCGTTATTCCTCTCTCGGGGATCCGCCCAGCTAGTCATTTCACTTCTCCCGCTGACTTCAGTCAGTCGTTTTTCTAGAAGCTAAAATTGGAGCCTCTTGAACGCGTCCCTCGGGCACTTGTCTCGGTACCTAGGCCCTACAAGTACTACTGCGCGTAGGTACTCCGTACTTTGCACGCCAGTTAGTCCGTAGTCTGTTCGCCAAGGCTACCAAGGCATGTTACTGCGTAATCCTCAACCCAAGGTATCCTCACCAAAGTATCATACTAACATTCAGTACTTTTTGCATTCGAGGCCCTTTTGACAGTGGGGCTATATTCGGACTCATCCTCTTCCGAATCGTATAGCATGCTTTGGTGGGTATCGATATCCCTTTCTCCTTCTTGAATTCGAGGCAGCCCCCACCACATTTGGGTTAAAGCTTGTACAGCTTCAGTTGCATACCCATTTCTTCGATGTTCCTCCCTTATCATGAAATGTATTATAGGCCATTCTAAGTAAGATGGGAAAATAATTCCCATTACTCCAATGAGCAAATTATCCTGATCCCTTAGGTGAATACCCAGAAAAATGTGATAATTATCAACACTGTCATCCGATTCGGAAAGGAGGACGGAGATATTAGTTGCTGAAATTCAACCAAATAATCTTCAAGGAATGGGGGTGTTAGTTAGGGCAGGATTTAGATTCAGGAGATTGTGGAACACCGGACACCAGGTTTGGTCTACTTCTTCTACCTAGAAAGCAGGTATAATTTAGATAGAAAACGACAATACAGTTTTTTATTTTATAATTCAAGCGTTCAATGACTTTAAGGTGAATATGTTCTATGCATAGCTTAGGCTAAAACATTATAATCCTTTCATACTACCAAACAGTTTAAAACTTTGGTAAAAAACATAGTGATGAACCTAAAGAACTAATGACTATAAAAAAATAAATATCTAAGAATTGAAATAAGGATGACTTAGAACCGCGATCACCCACATATCTGCTATTAAAAATAGCTTTTCAATGCTACGCTTGAAAACTAGTGATTTTACCATACTTTATAAAGTAGCATTCTCTAAGCATCTCCTTTAGGGCAAGCACCAGGATGTCCTAGTCGACAAGAACTTCAGATAGGCTAAGACGGGGACGCAATAATATCTCTCCCCTGCCACGTTTTTATGCGATATAATGAGTATGTATGACATATCATAGCCGGTATATTCAAGGTATCTATCAAACAACTCAATCCCATCCCTTGACGAGTAAACTTCTTCGCAAAGCCTCCTGAAACGCCTGTAACCCTTTTTTGCATGCCCGCTATCTATACTTAATTCCAAGACTCCAGTCCCTTGATGACGCACCCGTCCTCGCCGACCCTCTTGACAAGCCGCCCGATCTTAAACGTCTTCTCCGTCTTTTCTAGCACTTCCAGAACCTTGTCGGCCTTGCTGGCCTCGACGGCGACTACCATGCCCACGCCTGCGTTAAAGGTCTTGCACATTTCGCGCGGGGCGACATTGCCAGCCTTCTTGAGCCACTGAAACACGGGCAAAATGTCCCACGTGCCAAAGTCAATCTCGGCTGCTAGCGAGTCGGGCAGCATGCGAGGGACGTTCTCGAGCAGACCACCGCCCGTGATGTGCGCCAACCCCTTGAGCTCGGAGATGATGGGGATCAGGCTCTTGACGTAGATGCGGGTGGGGGTGAGGAGGGAGACGCCAACCGTAGTGGAGGGGTCCCAGGGGGCGGCGTCTGTGTAAGAGAGGCCGGCAGCCTGGACGATGCGCCGGACGAGGGAGAAGCCGTTGGAGTGGACGCCATTGGACGCCAAGCCAAGCAGCACGTCGCCCTCAGCCATTGATGACAGCTTAGGTAGTCTCGTGGCAGCAGTGACGGTGCCGACGGCGCATCCGGCGGCATCGTAATCATCGGCCTGGTACATGCCCGGCATCTCAGCAGTTTCTCCGCCCACCAGCGCGCAGTTCGCCTGACGACAGCCGTCTGCTACACCCTCGACGAAAGAAGCGGCAGTGGCAAGATCAAGCTTGCTGCAGCCGTAATAATCAAGAAACATAAGGGGCTGGGCGCCCTGCACGACGAGGTCGTTTACATTCATGGCAACCAGGTCAATCCCAACAGTATCGTGCTTCTTCATGGCCTGAGCAATCATAAGCTTGGTACCAACGCCGTCAATAGCGCCGACCATAATGGGCCCATCAGGGAAGCCGCACTTGGACAGATCAACCTCGCCGCCAAAGCCGCCAATCTCGGCATCAGCACCAGGACGCTTGGTGCTTGCGACAGCTTTTTTGATTTTATCGACAAAGTCATTGCCCGCCTGGATATCCACACCAGCCTGGGCATAAGTCATAGCGGCCTTCTCGGACGACCTGAAAGCGCGGTGGGCGATATCTCTGCGGAAGAACATGCCATCAAACTGGATTGTGTTTGCAGAAAGAGCGGCATAGGCCGCGTCGACAGCCTCGCGGAGGGAGTTGCCGACGGCGTTGATGGCAATGACACGGCCACCTGAAGTACTCAGCTGACTGCCCTCCATCTTGGTGCCGGCATGGAAGATGGTGCAGCCCTCAGGAGGGGACTGAACGATCATAGGCGTGTTCTTGGCGTATGAGCCAGGGTAGCCTCCCGCTGCGAGGACGACGGTGGCGCTGAACTTGTCCTCGATCTTGAGGTGGATGTTGTCGAGGTAGCCGTTGGCGCAGGCGAGCATGATCTCTGCTAGGTCGCTATCGGCGGAGAGGAGAGGGAGGACCGTCTGAGTCTCGGGGTCGCCGAAGCGGACGTTATACTCCAGAACCTTGGGCCCGGCGCTAGTGATCATGAGACCCGTGAAGAGGACGCCGCGGAAGGGCTGCTGCTCCTTGCGCAGGCCGGCGATTGTCGGTTCCAGGATCTCCTTGTCGATGCGCTCCGTCAGCTCCTTGGTCGCGATATTGGTGGGTGCATAGCATCCCATGCCGCCTGTGTTTGGGCCCTGGTCGCCGTCAAAGATGCGCTTGTGGTCCTGGGCCAACGGCAGCGAGCGGATGGTGTAGCCGTCGCAGAATGTGAGGACGCTCAGCTCGTCCCCAAGAAGCAGCTCCTCAACGACAACCTCGGAACCAGCATCGCCGAATGCCTTGTCTACCATGATCTGCTTAAGGGCCTCCACTGCCTCTTCCTTGCTCTCAGGGAGGATGACGCCCTTTCCGGCCGCTAATCCTGTCGCCTTGATGACGACGTCGTGCTTGACGCTCTCGACATAAGCAACGGCCTTGTCGAAATCGGAGAAGTTTTCGTATGCGGCAGTGGGAACATTATACTTCTTCATGAAGTCCTTGGAGTAGGTCTTGCTGCCCTCAAGTCGAGCAGCTTCCTTAGACGGGCCGAAGCAGGGGATACCAGCTTGGCGGAAATAGCCCTCAACGCCATCAACCAAAGGTGCCTCGGGGCCAGGGACGACGAGGCCGACGCCGTTACTCTTAGCAAACTTGACAAGACCGGGGAAGTCGTCAGCAGCGACAGAGGTAACGTTCTCGACCTTGGGACAAGTCGCCGTGCCTCCGTTGCCAGGAGCAGCAAAGATGCGGGCAACGCGCGAAGACTGGCTCAACTTCCAAGCAAGGGCATGCTCGCGCCCGCCGTTGCCAATGAGCAGGATGTGAAGGTCGGCCATGGTTGAGAATTCGGTCGACTCGTTCGTTTTACGCTCGGTCGGGTCGTGGGGAGAATGTCGGGGGGTTGCTTGTCACAATCACGGAGTTTGTGAGCAAGACGAACGCAGCTGTGTTTTGCTCAAGCAAGCTCACTGAAAGGATTGAGGTTCGAAGGTGATGCTCGCGCGCATGAAAAAAAAAACCTACGTCCCTCCCGCGAATTCTCTGCTCCGATAACGAAGCCGTCCCTTTGACTGAATTTTTTCGGGGGGTTTTTTTTTTTTTTTTAGTGCGGGGCAGTTGTAGTCGCCGATGGCGGGGTCGAGCTGTCACTTGTCTGTCGTAAACGCAACAACGAATTGAATGAGCGCCGCAAACTTTTAATACCAGCCACATTATTCCCGCATTACAGAGTACGGAGTACAGGTGTGTCAAATAGGGGTAGGAGAAATGACAAAAGGTTTCAACTTGGTACCGGCTGATAACATGAATGGAATCTCCCGGGCAAAGCTCGCTTTCCGTCTCTTGCGTCTGTGTCATCTGCTTCTGCTGTCGCGAGCCCCCAGCCTATCGCCTGAAAGATGCGTATATAAACGACATAGTCAAGTTTAGGCGATCGACGGAGCTATTCAGTTTCATCTCTGTCTTTGTTGCACTCAAAAACGCTATGTCACTCAATTACAGTGACCGTCACACCCTAACCTGGATCCTGATTCTTTATTTCAATAATAGTTCAGATCTTTCTCTCGGGCTCAATTTGTGGCAGCGCTTTGTGACTATCCATTTACGATAACGGCAGAGCACCAGCATCTAAGGACATCAAATCTACGGCGCGTATAGATTGAGTTTGAATGCTATTCTCGCTGTATTAATGGCGGGAACATATGAGAAGCTTGAAAAGAAGCATCGAGAGTCAAATATCTCGCATAGCTTTGATTAACAGTGCTAAGTCTATGATTAGACACCTCTCAGAAACATATTCACGTGTTGTATATATATTAGGGGCTTGTTTGGCAGTTAATTTAGATGCTTGTTTAGACACCTTTCACTTATTTGGAAGTCTATTTCGAGGTTTATATGGACGTATGTAGACGTAGAGGGACAACTTATTTATTGATAGTTTAGAAGCATATCTTGCACCTAGCGGCAGCAGGGGACCCTATTGCTGCTGCTGGTGCTGCTGCTACCGCCACCGCCGAAGAGGTTGAGGAAAGGGGGGAGAAGGCCTAATAGGTAGCCAACGGAGCCGCCACCAGGACCCTAGCGAAGAGGGAACCTCGGTGGTGGTAGTGATGGTGATATTGTTGGTGGTGATAGTGTTGGTGGTGATGGTGGTCCAGAGCGACCACTAGCCCTCATGCCGCTGCTTGCGCCAGAAAGAAGAATGGTTAGTCTTTTTGGCCAACTTGAGGCCTTGCTCATCTGGCCAACGGGGCCGCTGGACGTTGCGAGGTACGAGAAGGCATTATCTGAGGAGGAAAAGGACGACGGCTACGTCGGTATGGCGGACTCTATTGTCTAGGTGTTAGTATCGTCATCGACTTGGGGACAGAGGGGTATAAAGAGGGTATACTCACGATATCTTTCAAATGTCTCTGTGGGAGAAAAAGAAGAGAGGAGAGGAGAAGGGAAAAAGGCGAAGGGGAGAAGATAAATACGCGTAGCAATTCGTAGGTCGTCTAAGGTAGGTAAGGGACGCTCTTTCATTTGCACAGCGATTATTCAGGTTTGCGCGGTTCCTTCCCGTTATCCCACGCGCCTGCCTTATTACCAAGGAAAAGCATGTTTCTTCCAAGTAGGAGTTTGTCACTAACCATGAGTTGTGCCTGTCATTAGATCAAAGTGAACGTAAGGTGAGGCAGGCAGCTCAGCTGAGTACGCAGCACGTATTAGCACCTTCCAGATTATGGGTGCCTTCCTTAGGCTATGGTGATGCAATAAGGCTTGTAATTCATGGGTGGACGAGTCGTATTGAATTTGATTGGGAGAGTTGTCGAAGAGTCTGGAGCTTACAGAAATGTTCTAGTTGGAAGAGTGAGTCATGGTATTGCATCGCTTGTAGGTTTAAGCATGAGCATGAAATGGATAGACAGGCATGACCACGCCTTAAGTACCGCAGAGGCCCTCTGGGTAGTTCACAGGAACGTTACCTTCAAGGCATTATGAAGCTTTAGTTTGTCGCTCAGAGGCTCCACGAGACAAAGAGATGGAATACCTTCAGACACAAGCATAGTAAGGGCGCCTTGATACTTAGCCCCTGAGACATAGCCAGCAGAAAGCGACCCATGATACACCTGATAATTACAGCAGCCTATCTTGGACCAGTCTTACAGACGTCATGCTCCCTCTTTCTTGGACTCTAGTGCTCATGGAACGGTGAAGGAGATGTGCCGTTCAAAAGGCTACACAATCAGTGAAGTCATCTTCACTGTGTAAACTAATTCAAGAACCAGTGACGATCTGGATCCTGTGTAGGGAAGGAGACTACTCCGTAGGATAGAAACAAATGGAAAAAAAGATGAAAAAATGAGGAACGAATATAGTTTCCCTTCTCGCCTTGCTCCATCTATAGTTTTCTATGAATGAGAATAAATATTCTTAGGAGTCTTAGGACTATAATGAGAGAAATAACAAAAAGAAATGGACAAGCGGGGAATCGAACCCCGGACCGCCTCTAAATTGGTTTAGATATTCGTTTAGAATATGCTAAAGAGGAATTATACCACTAAACCACTCGCCCGATTTGCTTTACCACTATTAGTTAGTCAGCAATATTACCAAGAGTATTGGCTTGGGCCTGCTCAAGCCATCAGACCTAACTTGAAGGAATTGGCGTGCTGATGGCAGGTTGAATGAGCCCGCTGGACTGAGAAAGATCAGGCGGACCAGGAAAGTAGATCTATGACTTCTCGTATGATAAGATCCAAAAAGAAGGCGAAGAAGGAGAGAAAAAGAAAAGAAACGGAGAGCTTGCGTGCCAAGTAGGTTATCTATAGCTGACCGTACCTCGATGTGGGCGCGTACATCTAGCAAATCTTTGCATTTTCTTATTTTCCTCGGGCATGTTATGAGTCAGAAGCTGGGTCAGCTTATGTTTTCTAAAGACATGGCCATTCACTTGCACCAAGTTCGATGACGCTCCATAAACAGGTTATGGTGCGACCGTCCCCGCTGTAGAGGGAGGCAGCTTTGTCTTTGTCTTTGTGGTTTTTGGCGATTTTCGCTGCTGTATTGCTGCACTAGGCCCTACCCTAGAGCGTTATTACTGCCTAGGTCGCTAGTACGTTGGCACATGAGCGAGAAGTGGCCCAAACCGCAAATACGCGATTTCGCAAAATCCCCACATCTGCGATTTTCGCCTTTTCCAACATTTCACTTACGATCATGACACAATGCCTCCTCTAATTGATCTTTCCTTCGTACGAGATGAAGTTGTTCAATTATTCAATCAAGGATCATCTCAAAAGCAAATCCACGAACGAATTAATTCCCAATTAATCGTACGAGGCCGCCCTGAAGTCAGCCTACGAACCGTGCAAACCCAACTTGCATCTTGGGGCCTTCACCATAAAACTCGAGCAAACCTCTTGCCTTTATACGAGGAGATCTTCGATCTATTTGAATCTAGTATCACAAACTCCCAGCTATTAGTTAAAGTAAATAACTTACTTCGCGTACGAGGGCAAAGTCTCGTAAGTAAAAGTAATCTCCGCCGACAGCTTCACGAATAGGGATTTTCACATAGGCAGAAGGTTACTATTACACCTGAGTTAGTTAACCGCATACGATTTTACTTCTACTCATATAGATTTAGTGATAAATCTATTCTCCGAGAGATCAAGACGTACGACCAGCTCCAGGTAACCCCTTAGGTAATCCAAAAGATACAAGCAGGAATAAATTTCCTCGAGCAAGATCTACAGCATACGCAAGCCATCAAAGGGTTCGGAAGGAAATACCTTTATAACTACAAACGGTCAAAGGGAAACGTCTTGGTCTCCCAAAACCGACTCTATGACTCCTATCGTACGGGGTTTCAGGCAGAAGTCCAAAGGCGAAAAGAAGGGAATTTTAAGCATCATACAGACTTCAAGGTCCCTGGCCCCAATTTCCTCTAGTGCTTAAATAGATATGAGAAGCTAAAGCGGTTTGGATTCCAACTCTATACCTACATCGACGCGTACTCAAGGTATATTATCTAGTTTCACCTTGGCCGCTATGCGATAACCGCTCTTAGTACATTGAAGCAGTTCCTTCGCACGATAGAGTGCTCCAAAATGCGGCCATTTTTTACAAGCTCGGATTACAGAGTCGAGACACCTCTATAGGTAGCAGCATAAGCGATGCTTGCACAGGCTGGCCCAGCAGATATCACGTACGAGAATGAGGCAGGTGAAAGACAAACTTATCGCCAAGGAGATCGAATTCAAGCATGCCATTTGTACGGTCCAAGCACAAAAAACGTACGAATCGAAAGCTGGTGGAGGCATCTTCGAGGTGGAGAATTTAACCGTTAGATTGTATATCAGCCCCCTTGTACGAGTAGTATATTTGCTAAGCTTTTCCTTAGGGATTCTTTAATGAGCTGGCGAGCTATGCTCTCTTTGTCGAAGGCGACCACGTAGACCAGATTGCCTTGTACGCAGTGTATAGTCATCAGCTGCAGGAAGAATTCGCCGATTTCGTAAACCTTTGGAATGGGCATCCGATTCGTACGCAAAAGAACCGTCAGCATGTAGTCTTAGGGATTCCTCGGGACCTCTATCGTACGGATGCTAGAGGGAATTGGGGTATCGCCTTGAGTGATAACGACGATGCCCCGGACTGCCGGGCTTTACGCACGATGCTAGATCCATTAAGGGATATAGATATCGACTCTTTCTTAACACCAGAAACCGACGCCTAGTATACGAGCCAGCTTGAGGAGATTGGATTCGACCAGACACAGGATAATAACCGTCCTTATATACATACGTACTTACAGCTACGGGAGCGAGTTCGAAATCACGTAGAGGGCCAGGCGGAACCACGACTTGAATTATCCCCTATTCCAACTGGAGGTATCGAGAAATATATAAGATATAAGTCTCTTCCCTTCATACGGGGTAACTAAGAAAAAATATAGCATCAACTTCTACAACGGAACTACCAGCTGAATATCGACCCAACTCTGTATAGGGACCCCATCACACCCAACTTCCAACAATATATGAAGACTTAGGAAAACGAAGATATTGAATAAGGCTTCTACGCACGACCTCGTTTCTTTTGTCGTTTGGTAGGGTGTTAGCCTCGGTTGCGGGCTCGGGTATTTGCAAATAGTCCGGCGTTTGAACCCTCACTCGTACGAGGTGTTGGTTGAGTTGTTGAAGTTTGGAATTATTCTCAATCCTCAGGACCAGCAGGAGTGTCTTATCTCGTACGAGGTAATAATAATAGTGTTGGATTTCGCAGTTTGCTTTGGTTGTCCTCGGCTTTAGAATCGTTTTCTGAGCGTAACCATTCTCGAAAGGTTCATATAAGGGATTCTTAGTTCTTCAATTAAATACAAAATGTTTAGCAGCATTATAAGCAAAAGTTGCGCTCGAGAGAAATATATAAGAAAGGAAGAGGCTGCATTGCATGGAATGTCAGTATTAGCCGGAATATTTTGTTAGCGGATTCCGCGGAAAGGCAGCTTTAGGCAAAATATATCATCTACGGATGTCATCACGGAAGACATGAAGGGATAATGTAAAAGCCATGATATTGCCGCACCTTAGGATAGCTCTTCGCTTCACTTTGCCTAGTCGGCTGCACCTGCCGTCGACTTCACTTGCCTTCTTCCTCGCCCTCCCTTCCCCCTCGCCTTGGGCTCGTTTTCCTTTCCTTCTTTCTTCTTTTTTCTTTAAAGATGGTATAATATAACGTCGTGGGTCTATCCCTTCTTTCTTCACCGGCTGAGTGATATGTTACAGTTTAAACGATTAGTTAAGGGGGGGATCGCCGTCGTCGTCCTCTCGAGCATTTTTGCCGTCATGGATATCGCCCCTGAAGCTGGCACGGATTGCTGGCTAGTAGCGAGCCGAAACAGCCAATACCGTTACCAGCAAGGGAGAGGGGGGCCATGGACCGCCACCATTAAACACGATGGGAACCACCACTATCGTCAAGACCATGTTCAGGGCGCTGTCCTCGCTGGCTGCTGTGTTTGCCGGTGCCCAGTTCTAAGAGGCCGACCACGACCTCACATCCGCCCCGTAGAGCACCACCAGATACTTCAGCAGTATTATAATAGGCGCCAGCAACAGCAGAAGCAACAACAGCACAGATGAGAGCTCCAGCAGCATATATGCCATCGCCAACAACAGCTTCAGCTGCTCCTTCAGCAGCACCAAATCCATTATAGCAGTAGCAGCGGCCGCAGGTGGTGGAACGCGAAGAAAGAGGATTGGGAAAGAATGCTGACCCACGAAAGATTTTAGCAGGAGTTCTTCGGTCGCGGAGGAGGTGCATAATCCTCGACTTGCCTGATTTTAGGGATAATACCTTTTAGGTGAGCTGACTTGGAATTTCTTGTTTTGTTTCGTTCGGCCTTCAAAATTCTTTTCGGCGAAGCGTCAATGTAATAATGTTCAGGTGTACTTTTGAGTTTCTGCTGCTTCAGTTGGTGCATGGGAGGGGGTCTGTTTGTGCCATTGTTATATACTCAAGTTGCTAAAGAAATATCATGTGCTTTGAAAACCCTAATCTAAATATACCTATAAGTTGATTAATAAACTTTCAATGAAAAAATTAACTTATTGAGTATTACGCCAAGGATAAGGATGTAGAGGTAAGATTCTTACAAGTATTCTCTTAGTCGGGTTATTTGTCATAGGGTACAGCACAGAACCAGCTGATTCATTTACTTCAAATCTAGCCATAGTGTAGGTTTGGGAAGATGATGCAAGAATCTTTGGATATCTTATCAAGTCGTGTTCGTCTTATTAGTTATCATAAAGCTTGAAATCTATTAGGGTATACGTGGCTCGAATGTGTGTTATCACGAGGCTGAACCCTTGGATTGTGTTGTAGGAAAGATTGAGCTTTTATGTCTTTGCGCTTATTGTGATGGAAAATAGGAAGAATAAAGAAATAATACAATGCAAAATTTCATGGCATGAGGCCATAACGTAAGCTGGACCATTAGACAGTGAAGCTAGTTCTCAGATAGACGTAGGGCCATTTCATACAATGACTAACATCACGTTCACTTTACAACGCACATCTTTCTAGGCAATACCGTTCTGCAACATAAGAGGTCACCTTCTTGTTATTGGACCGCCTTGTATGGTAGAATTACTGGGAGATAAACGAATTTCTATAATATGCTATCTTAATTTATAAGTAGAGAAGAATATGATACTATAAAAATATAAAATATAGAAAAGAATATATAAAAGGTGTCACGAGTTGTAGGGTGGTAGGTCTGTTCCAACAGGTCCTTCCAACATGAGGGCATTCCCAACTTCCATCTGCCCGAACCGACCAACCACAGTTGACCACGTCAGAGCAGGTCATACGGACCTGACAGCCCCATAAAGCATACAACGTTACATTATATGCTTCATGGACTATATAGAAGGAAGTCAGCTGCTTCCTTTTCCAATAGATAGAATAACGGTTTTCCCTTGCCTCAAGTTACCCTATGCCTGTGACTACGTCTGCGCAACTTGCCGCAACAAAAGGATACAAAAGAGGATATAGAGGAGGATATAGAAGAGTATATACAAGAGGAGAGCACTTAAATCAGGCAAGGCTTCTACCTAGACTACCTCTTTATCCTTGGTCTACTCGCAACGATCATTCTACGAGAGAGCAGTCCTATCGGACAGAGGATCTAGGGAGGGCCCTGGTAGTCACTCGACGACTTTATTAACGATTATCTCCAAAACATTTTATTTACAAGTAATTCTCTAAAACGATTGCTTCATTACGACTGAAGGGAGAGTTTGCCTTTATCACCATTATCGAATTCCATTTTACCGCTTATATCGACGCCTACCCGTACCCCCAAACGATCCCTAAGCAAGCGTCGATATAATAATAATGCCCCTGAGTCGGAAATTGGCATCGACGATGCCCCTAGTCTATTTAATAATAACGGCATACCGACAGGCCTCTCCCAGAATAACAATATCGTCAATATGAGTCCACCGGCGCCTATCTGTAGTCCAACTCCTAGCATCGGCGCCCTCTCGACCATCGACATCACGATCGACGAAGACACGCGTATTATAATCTGATTTTATAGATAGAATCAACGATCGATAGACTCATTACGTATTACTATCTAGGATTAAATTCTATATCCTTTTTATATCCTCCTCTATATCCCCCTCTATATGATGCGAATTTCTCCTAGTGACGTCGTAGGACGCCTCGCACTCTATTGCAACGAATGGGAACGATTACACATGCCGAATATAGTATAGAGGCTTCACGAGCTTTACAGAGAAAAAAAAACATGTGCGCTGTATTCTCGTCTGATTTTACTAAGGCAGTGAAGGGCCAAACCCAGGATTTCCACCGATCACTTATTTATTTGACCGGGATAGACACTTTGAACTTTGACAAGAAATTAAACTTGAAGCTTTTGGCGGGATTTGCCATATCAACCAAAAGTTCCCCGATTTCAAGCTCCTGAAAAGGCAAATATAGAAAACGATCCATTCGGACCCAACGCCGTCTAGAAACCATCAATCTCAAAAGTCAATCAAACTCTTATTCGTTCTATCTTTATTATTCGGATATAGCGTCCACCAGTGCCCCGTTCTTTACACAATATCTTCTTTATATCATTTATAATATCTTTCCTGCTTGCAGTATCCGGGTAGCTCTCTTAGACGCTCTCCGTCTCATCAGGCTCATCAGGATAGAAATCCGTCTTATCGAGGTAAAGAAATGTCTCTAAATCATCTTCGGTTGTTTCATCAGTTTCCTTTGCTGGAGACGGCCTTGTGATATTTACAAGGCGGTGATATGGAGGCGTCTGCTGGCCTACGCGCTGCCACCACAGGCCTACAACCCATGAAGGAACCATGGAATTGTAATAATAACGATCATCTAGTAGACAGTCCTGGCTGCTGCCTTTGTGGTAATTCATGGGAGCGTCGTGAATCCCCGGAGGAAATCGCATCGCGTAGGGGACGTCCCTCGACCAGTCTATCCAATGCCAGGAAATCGGGAAAACGGTGTTGGTAGGGTTTTGCGCATCGACATATTGGGGATAAGCAAAGCCAGGCTTAATGACCCAAATATCATAATAGCCAGGGATCTGAAACGGAATCTCATATACGTTGCCCCAATTCAACCGGGCTTCGGTGTGACCTGGGTAGACCATAGATGGTGTGAAGGATAGATCGCGATATCTTATTGCGTCTTTTTGTCTCTTTTGCAGTTCGCGGGCTCGTCGAAGAGCAGGATGGCATATACTCGCCCATTATTATTAGCGATCAAGTTGTCAACGGACAAAAACTTCATAGCATCCCAGGCATTGACGCCTGTTCTTCGATTTCTCATAATCTCGCTATAGCGAAGTGGTCGTAAGAGTCGCCGAGTCCCTTGGCTGACTGCCGACAGCAAAGAGCCTGTGCGCTGTCCTCTCTCAGGCATAACCTGGTTGGTAGAATTAATCTGTCTCCGTCAGAAACATAAACATAATCAGAGTATGGATGAATTATGCAGGGAATGGAGAATATGAATAAGAAGAGGGAAGCTAATATCAGGCCCTTAGGCAAATTTTGGAAGTTAGGTTGAAAGTGATATGAGGCATGGCTGTGAAAGGGGGGAGTCGGGCGTTCACTGAACGATAAATAGGAATCTAGTCGGTGAAATACGAGCTCACTAGAACCGTACGCTGGACCTAGAAATGATACATTAGCCGTTGATTCCTTACCGTATTCATCGCCATCTGGTTCTGTTGCCCTCTGCCAACCCCCTGGTGGATGTGGCTACCCCAAGGCGTGACACTCATATTGAAGAGGCACATCAGAGAAAAAGAAAGTATACTGTGATATAGAGTAAAACGAAGAGTTAAGAATAAATGTGATATTAAAATCGGATAGTTCAAGGCTTTTATGATAGGACGAAGTAGGATGAGGTCCGACGTTACTGTTTGACGTCTGGTAGCATTCGCGCTTAAAGTAGTTCCGAGAAAATTAGGAAGGAAGGAGAAGTGGGATTTATAAATTTTGGTGTCTACTATAGATATTTATACATTTGAATGAAAACTACTCCGATACTACAGAAATGCGCACCTCTATGGCGCGCTCATTAATGCCATGCTAGAAGATATAAGATATAGCCACATGGGCTGTGCGTAAGTAACTATAACCAGCTACTCGAGGTCAGCTTTGTTTCATTATGGCAATGTGAGTCATAACTTTATTTTGTCGTCTGGGAAATTATGTCCACAAGTTTGGACAGCTACCTGGGCTATGTATTCTCGCTCTTTCCAACATGATTGCGTATAGAGGTAATGCTGATCAACGTCGTTCTTGGTATTGTATATTTTGTTCACAAGATATTATTTCATAGCAGAAGTAACGCTTCAGTCCCTCTACTGTATCAATTCATCTGTTTCCTTGTCGGCCATTAAATAAGAGGCTGGAGGAAGCTTCAACGGGGTCCATCATCAAGAAACACACGGGACATTTGAGCTTATGTTTCTATGAGCTCTAGGCACAAGTTGATACTAATTGGTATACATGAGTTATCGTTTAGGGGCGAAGATTTTGATGGCTTGAGGCGGTATTCATCCATTGCTACGTCAATAATAGATCAATGTTTACTAGCCTCTTGCCATACGAGGTCTTGATGGCTAGATGTTAATGGCGTATTGGCGAATAGCGCTACGCGAAATTAGAAAGATATATATATGCCCGATTCTTAGATAAAATCGAACAAAGCCTCAATTATTTATTCAATTCAATTATTTATAAATCCGTGCATATTAGTAACATAGATAGTATTAACCCGAAGAATCACTGGTGCTGTGGAGGGGAAGGGGGTCACGATGTTGTTTCATGGGGAGTAAGTAAAGTAATCATAGTACAGCCACTCTGAACCTTAATATAGACTCTCGTCTAACAAGAGAGTTGTGGTTCAAAAGACCAAACGAGTTTATTGCCATCAGTAATGTCCCAGAATGCAATCATGGTCTCATCTTACAGGGTAATACAATGCTGCATATATAGTAGAATCTGGATAGGGTAGGCGGTCAAGTGGAACTCTTCACTTGACGTTGAAATTCTGCCGCTATTGAACCGCGTTTAAGCTCTAAGCTCGATGCGACGCCCGTATCCAGCCTCCCAATCAGTTTATATCTAGATAACTCGACATCTTGCATTCAATTCAAGGAGAGCAACTGCTTGTATATCTCGAGTTATAAACTCGCACCGCAATGACCGAGTCGCCTCGTTGATGCGACCTGGGTCTCGCTCGCAGCAAAGCGACGACTTCCGACCGGTCTAACAATGCCGCTATCCGGAGCGCCCTTCTCCGTGCGACGTCTATCGCAGCGCCGGATCCCCATACGATAGCCAAGCAGGAACAGCTCGAACAACCTGACCTCGACGCCGAATAATCTGTCGTCTCCACGGAGCGACTCGACCTTGTCAACTGTGAGGGGCGATCAAGGACGAGCTCGCGAACGATATTGCACCGTGATAGTCAACGACGGTTGGTCTAAAGATGAGGTGCTGCTCAATTTCGATCTCGTCGGGGTTGGCGTTATCCCCGGGTCCCTCATGGCCATCACGGCCTTGAAAGGGGATACAGGAAAAGTCGCTGGACACTTGGTACCCAATAGGCTCTCGTCAGAGTATCACAGACGGACAAAGGCAAAACCTATTTCTGTGCACGACCAGGATCTGATCAGCAGCCGATATGTCTTCGTCGCAAAGGATATGTTAAAGGAGGTTAAAGCGCGCTAGCCCGATGTTGAAGTTCTCGTTGCCTCTTGCCTATCTTTACTATCACTACTCCTAACAATTTTCCCCATTACTTCTAGATGATTCCTTATTACCTCATCGCCTAATTGGCTTATTATGTCTCGTCGTCGTCAGTCTGCCACAAGGGGACGTGTCCGTTGGGGAAGGCCGTCTCAGACGACTCCCCGTCGCCGTCTTCGAGGTCAGCCAGCTACACTCGGATGCGGGGATACTATCTATCGTGGAAATGTAAAGGGGGGAGTACTAAATTGAAGACATGTCAGTTGCGTCTTAGACAACAAATAGCAAATAGTTATACAAGTAATTGCAGGCGGTGGGCAGCAGCGAAATGAAGCCAGCAGGCGGATGATGGCTTAGGGTTAGCTCACCTAATAACAGATTCGATTGCTCACAAGTCACATTCAACCAACACAGCATTTCCAACTACTTCCAATCACCATCACCCTCGTTTTCGAGCTACTGCGCTGTCGGGTGATATTGACCGGGTTATCTCGTAAGCCGGATTGACTGCTCATAGTTGCCTTATTGTGGTACAGATCACATACAACTTCGTCACCACCTCATCCAGTGTTACGAAGCTAATGCTGCTATACCAGCTCAGGCAAGATGCAGCCGCAAAGCAGCATCCATCAGATAGCTTTATCGAGAGGCGGGATGGTGCGAGGACGGCGTCAAGCTCCAGGGCCCGGCCACACGACGCTGACGCAGCGGTATGCAGCGTGACGCACCTTTAGACGCAGGACGCGTGCGTGATGTGCATTTCTCCAGGGGCTTTCTAGTAGCATTAGGATGGCCCGCCGTTGGTGTGCAGGTGATGTGCAGATTCACATCAAAACTACAACACCGGAAATGCCTGTCAGTAGAACCCTAGCTGTTGCACCGCCAAGACGAGAACCATGGAAAGGGAAGCTCTAGCCGACATGTTTTAATGACAAGCGAGATATGCGCGCACATTGCTGCCCTGGTGTTGGTGCTGACTGCCCTTTTCGGCCGCTATACGGAGTACTGGTAGTTGTATACGGAGGACTGTGCCGGTGCACGTGCAGCTGATAGTACCATGGTGCCGATGTCGATAACGGTTTACCCCAAAGTCGCCGATGGCCCACGCTCCATGCAGCGACGCGACTAGGTACTTGTAGGGATGTTGGCGGCTCGTTCTTGATTGTCGGTCCCGTGAGAATCGGGCTTAGTCGCGGAGAGCACCATCGTGATCATGAGACCCTTAGCTCCTCTCCATTTCTGCGCGACCGCAGAGCCAAGGCCCCG